>JABAYD010000007.1:0-32755 GCA_014822095.1 Diplotaxis tenuifolia
AGTTCATATCTTTCCGAACCAGTCGAGTGAATCGTTCCTAGGGTCCGTTACGGTTCCTCCATCTGAGATTGGAACGTCCGAGACGACGCAATTTTCAAGTGCATCAAGGTTTATCAACAAGGTTTGTTCTTTTCTGTCGATCTTTACGACTTTTTTCCTACACGCGATAAGGATATAATAATTTCCTATGGCAGGGGCTTCACTTTATGAAAGAGGCCTTGAGTGTGAGTAATGAGGAGACCCGTGCAGCCAAATCCAGAAACGAGGAAGCAGAAAGGGGAGCTGATCGCCTTAGAGAGGAGATCACCGCGAACTCCCTTAGTGCTCAAGAATGGACCGAATGTGAGATTGCTCGAATGAGAGATGAGTACGAGGCTAATTCTCGTCGTGTTACCGAGTCATCCAAGAAAAAGGCTCGCCGCGCTCGCAAGAAGGGCAAGATAGAGGTCGCTGAGATAATGAACGCCCATTGTGATCATTTGCGACTGACTTTGAGAAGGCCGATAAGGTGCAGTAGGCCATAGGCGACCATCGTGAGTGCTGTGAACAGTTGGCGGATCGATCTACACTCAAGATGAAAAGTACTCATTGAGGTCGAGTATAAAAAAAACAGCAGGTGCGAGTGGAGAATAGGAAAAACAAGCAGTCTGAGCTCCTTGATCTTCAAGCGAGGATGTGTTCACAGTGGGATCCTATCGTGGTTTCGCCAGATTCGGTCAAAGTTGGGCCGGAGATCCCAGACGAGAAGGGCGAGGTCGATCAGCCGGGGGCTAGTTGGAATGCTGACCACAGCTCGTCATCTTGGTACTGTGATTCAGAAGAGTGAAGGTTATGTTGTATGCATGAGATGTAATCGCTTTATATTATTGTTGTGTTTGTGTCGGGACTGGCCGTTGGTGGCTTCGAATCCCTGCCGCGGGGCGGCGTGTATTGAACTTATGTTCTTATTTATGAATGAAGTTTTTTCTAAGGATGAACTAGTTTATTTGCTAAGTTTAGAGGGAAGAGTATGAGTTGTCGTCTCGTACCTAATTCTTTGTGTGGATCGTCCTATTATTTTTGCTTATATCGGAATGTTTTGATTTGTAAGTGTTAGATATGGGTGAAGAGACATGCCTTTAGAATCTCAATTCATGCCTTGAGATGTTAGAGCCTACTGTGCTGGGTTTAGGGAAACACCTAGGTTTACTTTCGGTTTTAAGCATTTGCGATGACTAATTGGCTTTCATTTTGCATGTTGCGGTTTTAACTGATATCGTATTGATTTAAAGTCCGCGATAGATTCTCGGCTTATACGACTTGTCTGATCGAAATCGAGCATCCCTGAAAGTGCTAACCAAAATTTTGGATTTATTTTATAGCGCGTTATTTTATCCTAGTCAGATGTAAAAGGACCAGGGGGCGTATGCGTTTGTTTAAGAAAACAGGTGTGCTCGGCGGGGCCAATCGACGGGCATTTGTGGTTTTATACTCGCGTTTGGACTTGTGAATATTTCTTTAAGACTTTACGTGACGTCTCGCCGGTTCTTTTCGAAATATTGCTGTTGTGACTTGTAAGTTTTTCGTCGGAACGACCAAGTGTTTATAATTTATTGTGGAAGTAATTTGTAGAAATGTTCGGATCTGTTTGTAGAAAATGTTTTTCGAGAAGAGATTGGGTAGTATTCAAACTTTGTCTTTATTGAAAAGTTTCAAAAATGTAGAGTACAAAGAGAAAACGCACCCACTCCCCCCCCCTTTTTAAGAGAGGGGAATAGCTGAACTCGTCTTTAGGCGAGCTGCCTATGTATCCCTTTCGGGAACCAAGCCATCCGGTAGTTCTGGTTGTTGGTCCGAGTGTGTTTACTCGGCTGTTGTAGACGCGTCGATCGCTTTTGTCGCTGAAACGGTGTCATGTTCCGGGGTTTTCTCCTCCGGTTGGGTAAGAGCGATGGGTTTGGAAACTTATTGTTTCTCGACCATTGCGGGGCCCGCCATTTAAGGATCTTTTTCCGCGGGAGGTGGGTTTGATTTCGCCTGTTTTTGCGTGACGATGTCGATGGCCATCTACCTTCGCTTATGTTCCGCAAAAAGAGCAAGACCATGACTGCCTTCGATATCCCCAAATAGCCATGAATCTCGTAGGGGTCGGAAATTTGATGCCTAAGTGGTAAGTCGATGGGACCGCTTTCATAACGTTTATCCAAAGCGTGCCCATGATTACGTTATAGATAGGTGGATGATCAACGACCGCTAAGGTAACAATCTTGGTTACTTCTTTTGCGGCCACCGGGAGTCAGATCGAACCAAGGGTCATGGCCGTCTCGCCGGAGAAACTGGTCAACGGCTTTGACGTTGGTTCGACCTGGCGGGTGCTTCCGGTATCGACAAGGATTTGGGCGACCTCTAAGTCGTTTATGACCAGGACAACAGACAGTGTCTCTGCAACACTGCGACTTGCCAATGATCATGTTGACCTTTCAGCGGTTAGCATCATTTACTCTTTGGTCTTAGCTCGCGTTTATCGCCTGTTTGGATTTCTCGAGGCGAAGTGTCTGCCTGCGAGTTCCCATAGGTTTTCGGAGGGCGATCTGAGTCGTGGATGAGATCTTTTATGCTAGATACTCCAAAAAGCTCTCCCGCGAGCAGTTTTGCAGCTAACCTTGCGCCCGAGGACTTTGCAGTTCACGGTCGAATGGCTGCAGTTCTGGTGAAAGTCACCGAAGCCAATATCTTCGTAACTCAAATTCCTGGTCCACGTATTCTCGGTTGTTTGCCTTGCACTGATCCGGATTTGATTGCGTAGTTATCTGCCCCTTGGATATATTTTCCCTCGTGATGGACATACATGTTGTTATCAGGGTTTTTCTTTCTCGATCTTTATTCGGACGATGATTATGTAATCGGTAGCATTGTGGAGCGCATACTGGATCCTACGCAATTTCTCGAGAGTTATCCAGTTTCTGAATTTTGACTTAAACCAGAGCGAGTTTCACAGTGCGTCGATGGTCGCTCTGTCGCTTATTCCGCTAACCCTAGCCATGATGATTTTCAACTTACTCATGAAGTCGTGGAGACGTTCGTCTTCCTTCTGGGACAGACTCCAGAGGTCAGCGGTAGAAGTTTCTCTGTCAATGAACATCGAGTACTGTTTGAGAAAATCTGAGGCAAGCTAGCAGAAGCTTCCGATCGAGTTCCGCTTGAGTCGATAGAACCACTCGAGTGCTTCTCCCTCTAGGTTTTCGACAAAGAGGGGGTTATAGACTGCGTTTGTTTCGTTTTACTTGAGCTTGGCTCGACCCATGGTGATTTGGAAGGCATGCAGGTGTGCTTTGGATCAGTTGTCCCATCGTAAGTCGGCACCTTAAGCTTTCGGGATCGGGGAGCTTAACCTTGGTTATATGAGCCGTGAAAGGCATTTTGGAGACTCGTACAGCAATCGATCTTTTTCGGGTGCCGCGCTAGTGGTGTGGTGAATTCGAGACTTCACTGCTTCGGCAGTTTTCGTGATGTAGTCGTGGAGATCGCGAATCTCAGTCATGTCGCCAGCAGTTTTCCGACCTCGTCGGCTTTGCTGCGAGTGAGCTGAAACTGCTCTTTGGAGGTTTCCGCATGATCCATGGAGTAGAGATCTTCCTCATCATTGGTGGGAGAGCGTTTGGGAGAAGATTCCAGCTGTGTGTCATGATTCTTCCTCCTCTTTGGGTGGACGTCAGTGTCTTCATCCGAAGGATCGGATTGATTTCTGGTGTGTAGGTTAACCCGTTTGACACCATCATCCTCGACATCCTGCTCGCGAGAAGGATATTTTTCCGATTCCTTTTGTGTCACGTTAGGATTATCCTTTTCGGAGACTTGACCCGGTAGGTTACCCTGTTCAGTTTTGGGACGATCCATAGGAGTCGTGAAGTCGAGTCTTCTTCCGCGGATCCTTGTGGTTCTGAGGGAGGCGGATAGCCTTGGTCTTCGCAGTTTAGGTTTAACCTGTTTCGCGAGAGATCTGATCAGCTTGTCCTGCTCATCCGTCCTCTTTTGATAGGCAGAGAGTATCTCCTCGAACACTGCAGTGTTGGCATTAGCGTTAAATGCGGTGGCTTTCGCTGGTGGAGTTTGAGTTTCAGCGTTCTCTTTATTGACGTTGTCGCCGTCCTGAGTTTGTTTTCTTCTGTCATCGTATCCGATCGAGCGTGTTGCGGCTTGAGAGTTAGATAGATCTGTAACCCCCCCCCTCCTTCTAGTGCCAAACTGTGGGAACTGAAATTCACACTGTCGATTTCCGTAAAATAAAGAACATCAAGTTAACCTGACTTTCCCAGAGGTCTCGAATATCTGCTAAACCACACGCTAGGCAATCAAGATACGAGAATAACAAAGTAAAAATATAAAAATTGGAAGGAGAGCAAAGAAAGTTCTTATTCCGAATTTGCGTAAGAGCGGTACAATGAGAATGAGCCTTGGCTACAAGAGCTGACCGCGAGTATCCTAGTTCTTGCAACCTTAGACTAAACCTAGTTGAAACGCAATTCGATAACAAGAAACAAAAAATTGCCTAAATTGCCCTAAGTTTTTGGTGAAATGAAAGCTCTGCGAATCTGTCTTGTCATGTCTTTCTCCTTGGCTTCAACCTTGTCTTTATATACTCCTCGTCTAGGCGGTTTGGTCTTTCTTTTTCCATCCCGATTCGTGCGTATCGGAAATCTTCCATTTATCTCGATCTTTCATATTTATCCTTGGAATACTTCTATTTATCTTCAAACTTGACATTTATCTCTTCCTACAAGCAATAGATAAACCGTCATCATATTATCGGGCTGGATTTCATCCAAAGTCGTAAGTGGGCCTTTGTCGCGTTTTAGGACCTTTCGGGCCATTTTGCGATTTAAACCGTTTTTATGAGTTTAGACGAGATCGTTCCACAATATGATGCCATTCTTAAAGAACTTCTCGAGTCAATCGTAAAGTTTGATAACCTTTGGTGTTTTTTTAACCATTACCGTTTTATACGACTTACTGTTCTCTTTCGCGAGAAAACAAGTCTTAGCGGTTTTCTCATAAAGTTCCAATGATAATATGGATCGGGACAAAACAGGAGATGTTCCGATCGCAGTTTGAAGTATGATCGAGTCGAGAGACGTATGCATCATGTCCGGGTGATGCGGACAGTGCGGTTTGGGTCTGTTAGTATCGGTTCGGACGACTTGGCTAGCTCGTCGGTCGGCGAGCTGGACGTTCATTCCAACTCGCCTTGTTGTGATCTGGCTAAGCTTGGCCAGCTTGCCGGTCGGCAAGCTGGACATGTGTTCCAGCTCACCAATCAGCGAGCTGGCTGAGCTTCGGCCTGCTCCACGGTCGGCGAGCTGGACGTGCGTTTAAGCTCGCCGACAGGCGAGCTGGCTGAGCTTAGCCAGCCCGCCGGTCGGCGAGCTGGACGTGTGTTCCATTTCGCCGACCGGCGAGCTGGCTGAGTTTGACCAGCTCGCCGGTCAGAGAGCTGGACGTTCGTTCTGGCTCCCCGGTCGGCGAGCTGGTCAGGCCGGTTCGTCTTGGCTGGTCCGGTGAGCTGGACAGTCCTGTTGCTTTGGCGTTTTTCCGACGATTTTCGTAGTTGTGACTGTTAGGTTTACGGAGTTTCAATGTTCGAATTTGCGGAGATTTTTGGTCGTTGATTCCGTCGTAACCGATTTTGACCCCAACACTTGCCTTGGCTCTTCCTTATATATGCCTCAAAGGTCAGCCATCTTTCCTAATTCGAGTTTATCTCTTTGCAGAAGTTTTCCTTATCTTCTCAAGATACATGTTTATCCTTTGAAACTTTACATTTATCTTCTACGGTAAATAAAAGATAGACCGTCATAGTATTATGGGCTTATTCTCGTCCTAAATCATAAGTGGGCTGTTAGCCACGTTTTAGACATTTTCGGGTTGTTTTGCGACTTAAGTGTTTTTACGATCTCTTTGAGAAATATTCCTTGGTACGATGTCGGTTCTACAAATAGCTTAAACCAATCATATAGCTAAGGAAACTATGGTGTTCGGTTAACCGTTTCTGTTTATACGATCGATTCAAACTTATACAAAAAAAAACAAGTCTTTGCGGTTTTTATCAAAAACCGTAAAGTTTCAACGCCAACTCCACTCGATACACAATAAGAGATAGCTGGGGTGTCGCGCTTGATTGATGGATAAGAGAAAGGGCGAGTTGGAGCTCGTCTGCTAGCGAGGACCCTCGGGGCGAAGTCAGTGCCTAGAAGGGGAGGAGAAAAGGCCGTCCTACTCACCACCGGGCGAGTTGGACTGGTTGGTTAAACTTGCCTGGTGGCGAGTTGAACAATTCCCATCTTACTCGCCTTGTAGCGAGCTGGAGAGGGCGAAGTGGAGCTCGCCTAATGGCGAGGACCCTCGGGCGAAGTTGAACGGTAAGTTGATGATGTGTTCCACCGGGAAAGTTGATGATGTGTTCCAACGGTAAGGCCATCGATCAATTCTGTTAAATCCTCTGAGACAAAGCAAATCCTCAACAGCAAATCCTCTGAGACAGAGCAGACCATCAATCGATTATGTTACTGCACCACATATTGATTTCAAACCGACCAAGAAGCCAACACCAGCTACTGATTCATCGGCTGAGTATGGGTACCTACAGACAGATGAGTATGGTATCATAAGAGACAAAGAGGGTCTAGCAAGAGTTATGGATGGAAGTGTTGAATTTGTTTCCAGAGATGACATTGCAGATATCCTTGCAATGGTTAATGGAGCTGGAAATCTTTTCAACCGTGACTAGCGATCTGACCATCAGGCATTGATCGATGTCATTATCTCACCATCTATCTATAAAGGGCTTCCGAGACAAAAAAAAATTCAACACCAACCTTATCGTCACTACAGGAAATGTGGGTATTAATTGCATCGTAGCATAGCGTTTTTCGAATTTCTGCTATTGTATGCTAACATTTTTTTATAACGTCTTTCATTTCAAAAAGTTATATTTGTTATCGCAGGAAAATAAATTTTTTCATCTGCGTTAATTTGCCAAATTTTTCATTAAGTCACAATACTTTTCCTCTTGACATAGGAAAAAATCAAAACTTTTGAGCTTACTTATGTTTTATTAGAGTGAATTATATTTATTAATTATTTTAAAAGGAAAAGTAATAAATAAAATTTGAGTAAGCTCTAAATTTTTAATATCTCATCAAAAAATCTAAAGATAACACCAAAGAATAAAATGATAAAAATAAATCCAACTAATAATAAATTATAAAATTTAATGTAATAATACTATATGGATTTTTGTGTACTTAAAATCCCTAAACCCCAAAACTTAACCCTAAACCTTATATCATATTTCAAACTTTAAAATTTTGGGGGTTTATATCCTAAACTCTAAACCTTAAAACTTTACTCTAAACCTTATATCAAATTTCAAACCATATATATTTAATGTGATATTACCAATATGGATTTTGGTGTACTGAAAACCCTAAACCCCAAAACTTAACCCTATACTATAGACATAAATCTTTAAACTCTAATCTTCACATACCATCAATCAAAATTGTAAATTCAGACTTATTTTTTTCTTAAGCTATAATTTCTGAACCACAAACCTTAAATCTTTAGTAAAACTCTTAAGACCAACCTTTAACATTACACTTCAAACCCTACACTCTATCCAAATCTTAATACAATCTATCAAAATTTAATACATTAAACCCCAATATTTACAAACTTATATTAGAAACTTTAAATTTAAAATTCAAGTATATTTGAAAACTCAAATCATATACTTAATCATAAACCCTAAGCCCTAAACCCTAAACCCTAAACCCTAAATCTTACCCTTAACCCCTAAACTACATATATCATTTTAACATAGACCACAAACATTAAATCTTGATTTTTAAATAAATTAAAATGTCAAATTCAAAATTTAAAATTTCAGATAATTAATAACACGAAACATTCACTATTGTTGTATGGTTAACTATAGCGCAAAGAAAAACATTTATTAAAAGTGTCGGACCTATTATAACGAGCGATGTCAGAGCGGACAAGGAAGCGCTATTATACATGACTCATAGCATTTTCCGTCCGTTATTACTACCCTTATTTCATGTAGTGCATTACGTGCACCAACCATAAATTGACAGGGTACTCCCTGCGCCGATCCATGGCACAAACGAATATAGTTGTAAAGCTCTTGGTAATAATGATAGAATAATATTCCACTGGAAAGGAAAGATGAATATGGCATCTACAGAGATGAGCAAGACAATCCCAGAGACTTAGAAGGCAAAAACATTAACATCTCCAAGGAGTACATCAGAATAACCTTGAACGAGCTTCAATGCATCAGTATAGCTACATCTGTCTACCAGAGTATGCTAAGTTACTCACCAGAGCAACACCAGCACCAGAGACATACACCAGAGTAGACATTGATGATATTGTGAATGGAATCTACAGAGCCCAAGAGATATCTTCAGAAGATTAATGCAAGAGGGGTGATGATGTCTACTATCCCATATTTAAGAGCATCACCTACTTGACCACACGTATGGAGGAGATGAGGCAAGAGCTTGACACCATTCATAATCAACGTGCGATTGAAACTGAGACACTGGCACCGATCGATAACCTGACTCAACTATCGATCAATGCTGAGCGCGACAGAACAGACTTCGTCTCTGAGAATTTTCCGCAAGATAATCTTGACAACATTTAGTTCTCACTTGACTTAATAAAGGAAGACATTAACAACCATTTTGAGGATCCGTCAGAGACATACAACACCAGAACATGAATGATGCAGACTTGTATCCAACACCTTCAGAGGAGAACCAGCACAACATGGACTACAGTAGAAAAGCTATGAAGCTATATGGCCAAGCGTGAGATGGACATCAGCAGTTTCGTGGGGGCATGGGAAAATATGATCAGAGAGGAAGTAGATGCTTGTTTTCCAACAAGTAATGTCCCACCAGTTTTGTAGCCCACCACCTCAAAAACGTTAAGTTAAAGACTATAAAAAAGCGTTGAGTGTGGGGGGGAGGGGGTGGGTAACCAATTGTTTAGTAAGTTTTTATTTAGTTTTTATCTATGCAAGTTTTAATTGCGGTTTTATATTATATTTATGAAGGTTTTTATGAAGAAAAGATGATAGTTCGAGGCGACCATCAGTCGATTTCACAAGTCCACCATCAGTCGATGGCTTGGATGGTTTTACCATCTATCGACCTTCATCATCGACCATCGATCGACTCTCACCCAACACAGTCAATCGATCCTCATTATAGAGTTTGGTATTCTCATACTCTTTTACTTATGATTTATTTATCCTAACAAACGAGGACGGGATAACCTTGGGGACAGTTTTATTTAAGTCTGCTGAGGTTTGCTGATGCTTATTTATTGTTTTTGAGTTTTATCTATCTACTATATATATATATATATATATATATATATTATATATTATATAATATCTACAAGGTTTTCAATAATTTCATAAAAAAGATAAGAAAATGACTATGATCAGATTTTCTGTTTAACTGACCACTCTATAAGCACCATTCTTAGGACTGTTATTGCAGAGTTTACTAAAGATACTAAAGTGGATCATACTGCTTTTAGACCACACTTTCTTAGAAAGTCCGAAGAAACCAAGTTGACTTCCAACCCTAATTTGACTAATCTGCTTGTCTTAGGGCTTGGTATACATTGGATAGGAATCCTTTTGCAGTCTGAAGGTATAAGTCTGTGTTCTTTTGATCCCCTTTTATCTATCTCTTCTTCATCAAAAAGAAAAGATTGATATGATTTCATGTGGTTTAGAGGGATAGGTAACTTACCTGTGACCTCATTATTATTCTAATGGAATGATCACAGATCGTTGGGAGCGAGGGATATGTAAACTACATGTGACCCATTATTCGCCTACACTTTGTTAGACAAAAAAAATCGAATACCAATAAGGTGAACAAGATGAAGGCATTAGTACATGTCTTAGCTAACTGACATTGAGTTATGATGAGATTCATAGAAGAGAAAGAGCGACAAGGAGACTAGAGGAGACTACTTGTGTATTCAGATACTTGTAGGAGTAAGAGTCCGATTGTCCTTTAATCGATACTCACAAGGTAATTAGGTAAGAAATGAGGTCAGTAGAGGAGTGAGTCAGGCTAAGGTATGAAGTACTCTAGAATTGACTTTTGTGTGTCTAGGCTATATATTATAATGTTTCCAGGTCTAGGTTCATTTGGGATTTATGTGGAGTTTTGGAAGCTTTTTTGGTTGAAGGAACCCATAGCTGACAAGAATTAGCTAAGTTAGAGTCGATACTACAAGATCAGAATCAATTTATATTGCTTCGGTAGCATCGATCAATGGAAGCGGCAAAGAAGGCCCGGCTTTATTCTGAATTTTACTTGGAGTCCAAGACTAACATAATTACAAGATTGACCTTGATGAATTTTTACATAATTATATAAGGTTTTATGCCATTGTTAGGCAAGAGACGGCGTCTTTTAGTTAGATAGTTTTACACTGTTTTTTTTAGGGAGAGGATCAAGACCTTCCCATAGCTTTGTATTCGAACCCCAGTTTTATACCTATGCATTCTTTTTAGACTATGAATATGTTTTGCATGATTATGTATGTGTAGTTCCCCTTGTTAGATTTAGACTTTGATATGGTCATATTGAATTAGCCCAAAAATAGGCTGTTGGAAGGATTAATACCAATTGATTAGAAGCATTCTTAATGCAAGCTCTAGAGTAGCTAACTACAGTAAAACCTCTATAAATTAATAATGTTGGGACTTCGTAATTTTATTAATTTAAAGAGATATTAATTTACCGAAAGTTTCCTTTTTAGATTTATTTATTTTAAAATATGTTTTCATATATAAATATAAAGAAATAATTGACTTTACGGTATATTCATTGATTAAGTTTTATTGCTACTAAATTTAGATTGGTTTTATTCGATTATTTTGGTACATACCGTAAATATAAATACATTTTTTAATTGTAAATTGAAAAATAATATCAAAGTGTTAAAAAAATATTAAGAAAAATAAAGATAGATGTCAATATAATAAAAAATCATTTATGAAACTTTATATTGATTATATTTATAAAATATATAAAAGTTAATTATTAATTTATCTTTCTATTTGGACCATATATTTACATAAAGTTTTTCAAAATTTTATTATCTTATTAATTTATCTATTTGTGCCATATTTTACACCAGCCCAAGTTGAGACCGACGAAATTTATTAATTTATTGAGATTATTAATTTCTCGAGTATTAATTTACAGAGGTTCTAATATAGATCTTGATCTTAGGTCTTAGGATACTGCGAGAGTAGATTATAACCTGATAATATTCCAATTAAGTTAGGTTTGCTAGAGACAAGCGAAAGCTGATTGATCTTACCTAATGGTAACCAACTCGCCACACCCATCAATCGATATCAATACTTGACAATTAATCGATAGTGCTAATTAGTGGGCAGTTGTGTCCTAGTGTATCATCTCTTCTAATAAACAATCTATTAATTATAATTCACGTTAGATTTAGTTAATTTCCTTATTTGAATTAAGTTAAATCAAACAACTTTCAAGTTATTTCATCCGGATAATCTATGTAATAACTTTACCTAGCTTAACCATAAAATTACTAAATCTATTATGTGCTTTTGTTCTTTGTGGATTCAATCCCTAAATACTGCAATTCATCTATCTTGGCAAGAGTAGTTTTTAGTTGAGTTTCATAGGGTAATTTGATAGAGTAGAATAAGAGTTTTTAAACCCTGAAACGCAGTCATGTCAACCATGATGAAGAATATATGTAACGGACTGGAAGATGGAAACTACTACACAGACACTAAGATCAGTTTCATACAAAGACCCCTTGCTCGCTTGGAGGAAAGGATGGGTAAAGTTGAGGCAATTGAAAAAGTCCAGAGAACCAGAGGTGAAGAGGACATATGAAGCTTTGTCAGTACATGGTTCAAGATAAGCAGACAAGATGTGGACGCTTGTTTTCCAACAAGTGGTGCTCCACCACCATCTTAGTCCAAAAATGTCATAACCGTCGAACTAAAGAATATATCCAAGCGCTGAGTGGGAGGCAATCCACTGTTTGGTAAATTTTTAAATTGTTTTTACTTATGCTAAATTTAATTTTGGTTTTTATTATCTTTGAACGTTTTTAAATGGAGAAGTAGACAGTTCGAGATCACCTTCGGTCGACTACATCAGCTCAACATTGGTCAACGGCTTGGATGGTTGACCGTCGTTCGACATTCACATAGCACCATCGATGGACACTCCTTAGGGAGTTTGGTATTCTCAACTTTCTTTACATCTTTTACTTGTGATTTAATTTTTCCTAACCAAACCATAACAGAATAACATTAGGGACAATATTTTTTAAGTCTGAGGGAAGTTCATTGATTCTTTTTATTTATTTTGAGCTTTTTATGTAATTATATTTATCTATATTATATCTGTTTTTTTTTTAAAAAAATTATTCAGTCATGAGGCGATTATCATCAGACTTTAATCTATTGACTAACCACACTATAAGCACCATTCTTAGAGTTGTTGATTGAATAGATTACTATGGATACCAAAAGTTGATCATCTTTCCATTAGATTACACTTGCTTAGGATAGTTTGAAGGAACCGAAGCTGACCCACAACCCTAATATGACTAATTTGCTTGCTTTAAAGGTTGGTATACATTGGATCAGATTCCTCCTGCAAGTATATAAGGTAAAATTTTGGGTGTTTCTTGTTCTCTTCTCTCTCTCTCTCTCTCTCCATCATCTATAAAAGAAAAATATTTAATTGATTTCCTGCGGTTTAGAGGGGTAGAATGTCTCATGCGACCCCATTATTCTACTCTAGTGGAATGAACACACATCGTTTGAAACGAGGGTAGGAGTGTCTTCTCTGGCCCCATTATTCGCCTACACTTTGTCAAATAAAAAAAGGAAAAATTTACATATCTAAAAAAATCAATAAGGTGAACAAGATAGACTGTATCAACCTCTTTGTTTTGTATCAGCATCTCTGTTCATTGGTATTGAAATAAAAAAGATTCAGAAAATAGAGAACGAGGAAGGAAAGGGATCAGAGAAACTACATATGTGTTAAGATAGTTGCACGGGTAAGAACAAGCATCCTTTGATTGATGCTCCCAAGGTATAGCCTACGCTTTTATTTTATGTAAGAAATGAGGTGAGTATTGGGGTGAGTAAGACTAGTATTTGCTAAGTTGTTGGTCGAATGGACTTGGTTGCTATACTAGAATAAGATATATAAATTTTCTCTGAGATTGACATAATTGGATGTGGTTGCATCATAGAAGGGGTGACAGTGATTCTTAGACATTATGTGAGTCCCTGCTTTTCAGAACCTTTTTCACAGGCTATCCTTGTTTTGCTTGAGGACAAGCAAAATGTTTTTTTTTTGAATGAATGTAAAATTTATTCAAACAAAATCAATGTTACATCAAGTGCATCAATTTTGAAAGAGAAAATACAACTTGAAACTACCAAAAGGAGCTCAGAAACCCAAAAAGGACCAAAACCAAAACACAAAGGATCAAAACCAACACTCCCCCTCAAGCTTAACCATGTGGAACAAGTCAAGCTTGGAGGGATCATGAGATCTTCCTCATTAAAACCCCATCAAGGAAAACCCAATTGGGACAAAACCTTAATGAGGAAAGAGTAAAGATCTCATGATCAGGGGAGTGTAGAGACAACGCCAAAAGAAACAAAAGCCACCCGCAAACCCGACCAATAAGGAGAACCAAAGGCAACTCCAAAAGACCAAAGCAGGAACACATCGCAACCAACGGAACGGAGAGAACAAACTCCAAAGCCAAAACAGATCAACAACACCACCAGCAAGACTACCTCAGCGCTAAGAATCAGCACAAACCTCCAAGATAACAGACCCAAGAAGGCACAACACAACACCAACACAAGACCTCAAATACCCCTTGAACCAAACCAAACGCATAATCCTTCATCAAGGTATCTATGCCCCTTACCCTTGAGAAGCTTCAGACGGATCAGCTCATCCATCCAATTAATTAACAACCTCACTTCCTTAGGAGATTCACCATGTCTACAAGCATTGCGCTCTCTCCAAATACAATGGACCAGAGCATTAAAAGTGTATCGCAAGATGAACATCTCTGTAGCATTAAAACGAGAATTCATATGAGAGATCATATTGAGAATCACCCTCCAATCATAGGAGAACCTCTCCTTTATAACCCCACCAATCAAAACCTTCCAAATCTCTCTAGCATAATGACAATTAAAGAAAAGGTGCTGACAAGTTTCAACCTCTTCATTACACAGCACACAAATGGTATTAAGAGAGCAATTCCAATTCTGCATTCTATCACAAGTCTGCAACCTATTTCGCACAGCTACCCAAACCATAAAAGAATATTTGGGGGTAGAATGAGAAAACCAGACTCCAATATTCCAAGGGAAAATTGGCTGATCATGACGCATATAAAGCCAAGTTTTCTTAGTAGAAAAGCTGTTGGCAAATCTATTATCATCATGTTTGCAAAGAGGAATATCATCATCCATCTCAATACGCCTACATCTCAACCCATCTATTTCATCCTCTAAGGTATTAAGAGCCACAATACTATGCTTTCTTCTACGATGATGGAGAATAACATCTTCAACAGAGGAATTGTCAGTAATACCAAGTCTAATAGAACCATTATCACCAAATAAGACATCTAAGAGAAGACCAGGAATCATACCAGAAAGTAGTGTACTTGCCATTATGAACCTCCATTTTAATAAAAAAATTTGCAATCTCTCTAAGCTTTAAAATTTTTCTCCAAGGCCAAGAACCAATACTCGTATTATACTTCCTTGACCAGAAAGAATTCTTCCTTATGAGGTAGCAATGGATCCAGTTAACCCAAAGAGAAGAATGGTTAGAAAATAATCTCCAAATCAACTTCAAACCAAGAACTATGCTAGTTTCCTTCAACGGCCTAATACCCAAACCGCCTTCATTTTTAGGTAAACAGAGATCTTTCCAGATAACTTTAGCCTTACGTGTCTTAAACTCAGGCCCAGACCACAAAAAAAGCAGAGCATAATCTCTCAATTTCCTTCAAACAGCTGCTAGGGAGCCTGAAAACTGAAAGCCAGAAGTTAGCCATACTTGTGATAACCGAGTTAATCAATTGTAATCTCCCACCATAAGATAAAAGTCTCACCATCCATGATCTCATCCTCTTTCTAATCTTCTCTACAAGAGGCATGTAATCATTTATAGTCATCCTCCTAGAGGTAAGAGGAAGACCAAGATATCGGACAGGAAGGCTACTAGAAGCAAAGGGAAAGTTGTTTAGAATATCATCCTTCTGGATTGTTGATAAACCGGCAGTGAACAACGTGGACTTCTCAAGGCTGATCTTTAAGCCCGACATCACAGCAAAGTCCTCAAAAATCATCAGCACATTCTCAATGGATCTTTTTGTACCATCAGTAAACACCAAGAGATCATCAGCAAAGCATAAATGCATAAGATGGATGTTCTGACACTTGGGATGGTAACCAATAACCTTCATACAAACAACAAACAGGTAAGGGGATAAAGCACAGCCCTGACGTAAGCCTCTTTTACTCTGAAAAAACCCAGCTAATTCACCATTAACTTGCACTGAGAAAAACGGTGATCTGACACAAAGTTCAATCCAATGAACAAATTCCTCAGGCATACTGAGAGCTCTTAATGTATTCAACAGAAAAGACCAGTGAACAGAATCAAAAGCTTTAGCTATATCAATTTTCATTGCACATTTAGAAGACACATCCTCTCTATGATAATCCTTCACAATCTCAGTGGCAAGAAGCATATTCTCAACAGTCAGTCTATCCTTAATAAAAGCAGATTGGTTGGGAGAGATACAATTAGGAAGGGTACCTTTTAGCTTATTTGCGATGATTTTTTAGATAACTTTATAGAGGACGTTGCAGCAAAATATAGGTCTATAGTCTCTCATCTCAGTAGTGTTCTCCTTCTTAGCCACAAGCGCAACAATGGTGGAGTTCAAACCCTTAGGCAAGAAACCCTTACTAAAAAAAGACTGCACTGCTGTTATGAAGTCCTTACCAATAATAGACCAGGACGCTTTGAAAAACTCGGCTGTAAATCCATTAGGACCAGGTGATTTGTTGTTAAGCATTTGGAATAAGACCTCTCTAATATCATCATCCGTGATCGGCTTAGTCAGCTGATCTCTCTCAGTACTAGAACAGCGAAAAGGAAGAAATTGTTGTAACTCTTCAACAGAAAATACTTTGAATCTCTGGAGGTTGGAAGGACAAAAACTCACTGAAGAATTTTTCTTCTTCAACTTTAATATCCTCCTGAGTAGTAGCCATAATCCCCGAGGAACACTTGATCTCTCTGTTGGCATTAATAGTCCCTCTAATCTTCACAGCTTTATGAAACGCTTTATTATTACCATCACCCAACTGTAACCAGTGCATTTTTGATCTCTGCTTAAGCACATTCTCCTCAATAGCTGAAATTCTCTGCCATCTCTCCTCAATAATCAGCTCCTCTTTAATATTATCCACAGTGGGATCAACCATTAACCTCTCTTGCTGAATACAAAGATCACTATAAGCCTCCTTAACCTTCATAGATAATTTGCCAAGCTTTTTCTTACTCAATCTTTGAATCAACAGCTTCAGATTTTTTAAAGCTTTAGAAAATCGGAAAAGGGTAGAAGTAGATTGAAAGAGAGGTTGATGATCCTTCCAATATCCCTCAACCATTTTAATGAAATCTGGCATCTCAGCAACAGTATTGGTAAATTTAAAAGGCCTACAGACTCCCACAGCTTCAGTATGAATATGAAATCTACCTCTAAGATGATCAGAGCAGCCTCCAGCTTCAAAAACACCATAAGCTTTATCCTGCTTTTTCAACCAGATATCATTAACCAGGAAGCAATCAAGCTTTTTACAAATGAGACCCTCTTCATGATTGTTACACCAAGTAAGCTTCGGTCCTTGGCTACCAAGATCCACAAAACTACAATATTGAACAATCTCCTCAAAATCACGCATTCCAAACCAGTTAAGCTTGAGTCTTGATAGTTTGAATGCTCCTCCCCATCAAGAATCTCGTTGAAGTCACCCATAACAATCCATTGCTTTCCTCTAAATAACGCAGCATCTTGGTGATTCTTAATATTAGACCAAAGTTCTCTTCTATCTTCCATAAGATTCTCCCCATAAACAAAGGAGCAAAAGAATTCCTCTGTTTCTCCTTCCAGAAACACAGAGGCAGTGATGATTTGACTAGATTTATAAACAACCATTCTTTGTCCGCAATGCGACGGCAGGAACAAAGACTTAGCCACTGATTAGACTCGCTGCGAGAACTGGATATCTTACTTTAGTATTCGAGTTGTTTGATGCATATGAAAGATGGGCTAGATTAACTTATTGAACATATCGATTAGGACGTTAATGATTGCCTAGGTATTATCGATCGACACTCTTACTACAATATTGATCGAAAATCATTCCTTGTCGGTAATGTGATGGCTGGAACAAAGGCTTAGTCACTGATTAGACTCTCAGTGAGAGCTTGATATCTTTCTTTAGTATTCGAGTTCTAGGACGGTTTACCACACACCCTTAGCATATATATATCATAATACTATAAACTGAAACCCTAGATTTAGCTATTTGTTCTCATAGTTTTTAAACCATCTGCTTAATCAATCTCAATTATTTATTGCTTTATTAATACTTGTCTAGCTTAATCTTAATATTGATAAGTCTATTGTGTGTCCACGTTCCATGTGGATTCAATCCCTAAAAGTACTACATCTGAACCTCTTATTTGAGGGAGAAAGTTGCTCATAGAGCAATTTGAGTGATATTATTAGTCTCAACTATCCAAGGCATATCTCCTAGGAAAAACCCTGGTTGTCACAAGAGAGAAAAAACAGAGTTTTTTTCTAGTTTCAAGCCGATGGTCGGAGGCTTCTATAGCTCCGACATCTGCTTGTTTACTTTGTTTTGCTTTTGTCTCTCTGATTTGTTTTCTTTCTGGTTATTTGGTTTGTTTTTTTGTTTGTTTGCCAATTTGTTTTAAATCTGGTAAAGTTTTGGATTGTTCTTTTGTTATGGTTCTTCTAATGGATTTGGAAAAACAAAATTTTGGTTCAATTGAATCATTTAGAAAAGGTAATTGACAGATCTACTGCGGATGGTGACGACGGGTCTTACCGGCTTGAATCTTTGATGGTTCTTCACTTGATGGTGATGGAGTTCTTGCTGCAAGCTATGGTTACTTTGAAAGTCAGCAGAAAATTCTATGGAACGGTAATCTCTTTGACTCTGTTATTATCAGAGCAATAAAAAGAGTTTTCTTCTCTCATTGGCTCCTACTGGAGTAATAAAAAGAGAGTAGCAATTGTATTCAACTAAGTCTTAAGTGTGGTGTTTCTGGATTAATACGAAGATTATCTTTTTTTGGGATTCAACTATTCTAGAAACAAATTTGGAGCTTTTACATGAAGTTTTTAGTTATCCATCCGCAAAGATGTGTTAGTTTACTTTGGATCCCTACTGGTGTATCCGTTTTCTATGTGTGTTTTGCTAGTTTTCATTGTTAAGAACTCTTTGCCTAAATTGCTTAATAATACAATCCAACCTTAAAAAAAAAACTATCCACGGCATAAAATAACACAAATGCGATAATTAAGAATATGATAAGTTAATGTTATGTGTGGACCGCTTGGTCAAATGTTGGACCTTCGGTAGCAGGGTGAGTTTGGGTGTGACGTGCATTGAGAATAATTAAACTAGGAAGTCATTCCTCTTGTTTACAGTATGACACTTCTTCAAATAATTTTCGGTTCTCGGGCCGGGGTTTCCTCTTTCCTTCGAGTAAAATGAAAAACTCATAGTAAAAGGAGAGCATGTCCATTGAAGATGTCAAACATTCAAACTGTCTGTCAAACATTCAAACCGTCTGTCAAACCAAGTGTTACGGGGAGCTACATCGTGGAAATGTTGTTCGTGAAGCTGTTCATCATGTTCACATATACTGCATGTAGTTGATTATCATATGTAATAGAATATATATTATATGATGATGTAATAAATGATTTGACGACTAGTGTTATAAGAAAGAAGAGATATTTCCATATTTACAATATGAAAGAACCTAACATAATTCTAAATTTACTGTTAAGTTCATGTATCCATAGTATCAGAAAGGATCCCGCTTAAATTTATCCTTATAGTGTGGCGCTAGAAGAAAAGAGATAACCAAGACTGTGTGAAGATAATAAAGTTTTAGCACATCAAGCAATCTTTGGACACTCCAGAAAGAGTGTACTTACGAGCACATATCGTCAAAACAATTGATCATGAAAGATGTTTGGTAGCACAGTAGACGAACACACAGCTCACGTTGATCCTGCTGAAGACTATAATAACAATGATGGAATACCATCAGTAGGGACCTTTCGTACGACTATCGTAGATGTAAATGGCCCAGAGCTTGATACACTCTGAAACATTGTTGCAACTCTTCTCCAAAAGACAAAAAAAAAACAAGATAAGCTCATGAGCTCTTTGTCTTAATGGTGCAATCCTTGACGCCGATAACATAATCCCACAGAGAAATATGGAATTTTAGGCGGAAGAAAACTAAAGTTTTTACTGACAGGCCCACTAGTGTGCACAAAAACGCATTGACAAAAAATCCCAACGAAGTCACTCCCGCCATTACTGAACAAAATGCAGACAAACCCCCACCTCTCAATTGCAAAACAGGGAAATCAAAGCTAAATTATCAACTTGTAAATCAGCGACCAGTCCAACAGTTTGGAAGAAAGTGATGTCGCTGATGAAAAAATCCAAGGAGAACAAGAAGCTGATCGACTCAGCATAAATACTCGTTCACTCGACCCATCATGGAAGATGAAGAGAACATCCTATAGGTGGAGCGTGAAAAACTTGGAAAACAGCTGCAAAATAATCTTTTTCGCAAGAGCCGATATGTTAGAAATTCTAACTGCAGTGAACACAATGAGATTTATAACCCTCAAATAGATTGACTGCTAGAGGAAGCGTAGAAGCATGGTCGTGCCTGAGTACAAGCCAATCAAACATAGGTTTGGGGTCCTAAAAGATTATATTACGATTGGGGGCCAATTTTGGATAAAAATAATGAATTAGTTATGTTGGTTATGTTATAAGACTTTAAGCAGGTGTGCAGTTCGATTCCTTCCAATAACTTCTTATATTCTCATGGTTTTTGGGGGAGGGGGGGGCAAAAAATGACTGGGCTTCATAGCCTAAAATTCTCAGGCACGGTCCTGCGTAGAAGACTCCCATTACAACTTGCAACACCAAAGTTAAGATATCTGATCCTGGAGAGATCCAGATCCCCTTGTACAACTGCAATCCTTTCGAATCACAATGGGATGGGGCAGAATGAGAGAATATGAAAAATATGCTTGCTGTAACGCCCTTTGCCTCGTAGGGCCAGACGGACATCCTCGACCCAAATACTCCGCATGCATTATAAAGGGGTTGAGTTAAGAGTTAGGGTAACTCCAGCGACCAGAACAAGTTCCTTCATAGATCTGAGTGAGTGTGGTTAGGTAAGACAAAATCACGATGATGCAACCTTCATCAAACCAGAAAACAATGTGATAATGTGTTTTCGTCTTTTCATATTTTTAACTAGGCCAGGGCGTTCGGTTTCGGTTCGGTTATATCGGATGTTCGGATGTTCGGATTTTCAGATCTTAGTTTCCAAGTACCATTCGGTTTTTTTTGAAAATTTTGGTATGGTATCGGTTTGGAATCAATCGGATTTGGATCGGTTCGGATGAAGCAAACAAAATACGGTAAAATCCTAGAACACCTTTGGACCGGTCCGGTTTCGGTTTTTACCACAAAATACAACCATACATAACCAAACAAACTGAACAAAACCAAATATAACCGAAATTAACCAAACATCTGAAAACTTGCGTTGACACAAAACATGAATTCAAAACCAAAATAAAACACAAGTTCTTGACACAACAAAACAAGATAACTTGTGTCTATACTCAAGCCGCAAAAAAAAGTGTTGAAATTGGAAAAGAAAAACATAAACATCAAAGCAAAACAAAGATTCTAAGTGTTCACCCAGCCATGATCTTCTTAATCAACAACAAATCCTTAGTCTTCTTCTAGAACTATTGTGTCTCCATACTCTGAAAACAAAAAGACAAAACCAATTACTAATTACTTAACATTCATATTATAAGAAAAGATATGATCATTGGATTTGAAAGCTCTAATAACCTACCTCTTTTAAGCCTATTGACTTCTTCAAGGTCAGCTAGTATCTGAGGATCTGAAAGCACACTTGACTCAATTTTTAGGTCTTGCTTCATCCACTGCTCCGTGCACATTAAAACCTCCACCAAGTAATCGGTTAGACAGCTCATGTGTGGTTCTAGAAGATGACCAGATGTACAAAAGACACTCTCTGAAGCAACTGACGAGACTTGTAAAGCTAAAACATCCATAGCAATCTCAGACAAGATAGGATACTTAGCTGAGTTCTTTCTCCACCATGAGAGTACATGATACTCAATTCCAATCATCAGGTCATGGTGTTCCACAGACTCTTTAAGGTATGTTTCCAGCTCATCCTTCTTTTCTCTAACCCCAATTTTGTTTAGCTTCTACTTGTACCTAACATCCCATCCTTTTGTAACCCACACAATTGTCCACAAGCTGCATCCTTTCAATACATTGGTCTGTAGGCTGAGTTGAGTTCTTGGACGACATGATCTATCACTTGGATCAAACCTGGCTCCATGTATTGAACTATACTCCTTGAACAAACTTCTCAAAAGACACATCAAGGACTCATACATCTCCTTATAGTCAGTACTATCTAGCCCATACAACTCTTCGAAACACATCATTGCAAGCTCCAACTTGTTGTTGGGGTCGAAAACAGTAGCCAAACTTAACATCATGTTTAATATTCTTCATGCCATTCCAATACTTCTCAGACTTCTTGAGCATCTATGTCGCCTTAGACCTCATTTCAGAATCAGAGCTGCTGGAGAGTTCTACGAGGTTAGTCGCAATTGTTACAATCTCCCTGTAGCACAAATGTGAATTGAGAGAAGTTGAAGACGAGACCACCAGTGTCGAGTTGTAGAAGATGACAAGAAATCGACACAACTTCTCAATAGCATTCCAATCTCTTGGATGAGGAGATCCTACTCTCTTTTCTTCATTTTCAAACTCATTGAAATGATCATTGTACAACTTGTCTTCTGCTTCCATCTTATCAAAAGCCACCTTTGTTGTCAACATTAGATACGTTGAGTTCCACCTTTTCTTAACATCCAACGTCAGACTTCCCCTTGTAATCTTACCGGAGTCAATTTTTAGCTCAAAAGATCTCAGCCTGTTAGTATGTGACCTAACATAGGAGATAGCATTCCTGATAGCAACTACATTCTGATCTGTCTCAGCCATTCCATCCCTAACTATCAAGTTAATGATATGAGCACTACATCTCATGTGTAATAATTCTCCATCTAACATAAAAGCCTGATCAGAACCTAAAGCAAAACTACTCTGAAACTTTCTTAAAGCTGAACTATTAGCAGTAGCATTATCTACGGTTAACAAAACACATTTATTATTCCCCATTCAGACACGCACTCTAGAAGAACATTTGCTATAGTCTGACCTTTGTGATCCGTGATGTGTTTGAATCCTATGATCAACTTCTTCAATCGCCAAGAAGCATCAATATAGTGCACTGTGATAACCATATAACTCACACCTTATACATTGAACAGTAAGAACCCCATGATCAGTTTGCTAGTATGTATACAAGAATCAAAAGAAGTCAAATATATAAAGTATTACATGTAGTTGGTGAGACCCAAATATATGTTGTCAGAGATACATGTTGATTGCCACACAAGAACCATTTCTTGAGTGAAATTCTCCTTTCAACATACATCTTGATAATGTCTTTAGTTGCAGTTCTTCTTGAATGAGGAATGCAGCCCAAGTTTGCCTACACACAAAAAAAATATAAGATATTAGTTATATGTTAAAGTTTAACCGTTAAACATATAAAGAGAAGACATTAGTTACTAATATTGACAGAGAAATGCTTCCATGCTACACTTTTAACAAATGATAACGGCAGTTGTCTTGAGACAACCATCTGATTCGTTACTTTTCTCAGCTGGCCTTCAGTCAATTTAGCCTTTTTAATTTTCCTTCATCGTCAATTTTTGGCTGCTTATCTTCTTGACCAGCCGACCAAGCAAGATGGTCTAACATTTGGGTGTTACATTTACTGCTCGTTGTTTTATTTTATAATATAATATGGATATTATACTGAATATACTGAATATTTGGAAGTGTCTCTAAAGAGTTTTATCTCTTCCAACTCTATTAAGAAATTCAGCCATGTATGAGGTTCTTTAATTATAGTGATCAAGTCCATGCAGTCCATTCGTTTTGTTATAGGTCTAATCTAAATGTTGCGACCAAATAACAAAAGGAATGGACTGCACGGACTTGATCACTATAATTAAAGAACCTCATACATGGCTGAGTTTCTTAATAGAGTTGGAAGAGATAAAACTCTTTAGAGACACTTCCAAATATTCAGTATATTTTACATCATTTGGGGAAAAAGAGCAATTTCGAATTTTTAGCTAGAGTTATAAACTATTTCCATAGAGAATTATGTTTTGTTGTTTTTTTCTATTTCTGTATGTTTTAACAGACCACCTATAGTTTGATATATAAAAAAAAACAAATACAAAAAAAGAACAGAGCCTAATCAAAAACATGTTTTTAGCATTTGCATCCATATGAAAAATCATAACGCAAAAAAAGATTCCCTAAAACGATTCCAACTCAGCTGCTAAATCAATTGACTCTCTATTTGACCAACTCTATCTCAATAGTCAAATATCAAAATGGAGAAAAGAACTCCAAATTTAGCAGGCATGGAAAAAATTCCCTTTCCACGTTAAAGTAACGGACATCATCCCACAAATATCTCCTGTCCAGAGCACATTTGTTCATTCGTTGAAATGGCAACAAAGTAACAAATAAAACTGAAACCAAGGAATCAAAAACAGGGGAGAGAAGACCAAAAAGTACCAAAAATAAAACTTAAAGAGAAATCATCTTCCCTTTTAACCTCGCTGCCTTGGCCCTGTTCTAAGGCAGAGGGGATTCATTTCTTTCTCTCCCCAAGCAAAATTCTCAGGAAAAAAAAAAGAAAAAAAAATCAGAATGGCGTTTCAGGATTTCGACAAGATCCAAGAACGTGTAAACGCCAACAGGAAGCGTAAATTCAGGAAAAGGATCATTGTTGGAACAGTCTCTTTGCTTGTAGTTGTTGCTGCCATTGTAGGAGGAGCTTTTGCTTATGTCGCTTTTGAGAAGCAAAATGAACAACCAGAGAATAACAACAAAAATTACGCCAAGGATAGCCAGAAGAAGAGTCAGAGCGCAAGCCCAACCCCGAAAGCGCCTGTTGCCGCAGCACAATCAGTGGAACCTGGTCAGGCCGATGAAATCATCCAAACTCTCTGCAGCAGAACACTTTACAAGACAAGCTGCGAGAATACCCTCAAGAACAGAACAGAGAATGGTTTCGCTGTAGAAAGTCCGACAGACTTTTTGAAAGCTGCCTTTGAAGCAGTCCATGAAGATTTTGACCGAGTATTAGAGAAGGTCATGAGTCTCAAGACTGAGAACCAGGACGATAAAGATGCTATTGCGCAATGCAAGTTGCTTGTTGAAGATGCAAAGGAGGAAATTGTCGCATCACTGAACAAAGTTAACGGCACTGAAATCAACAACTTCATGAAAATAGTTCCCGATCTGGACAACTTGCTAAGCGCGGTCATGTCTTATCAGGAGACATGCCTTGACGGGTTTGAAGAAGGAAACCTAAAATCTGAAGTAAAGAAGAGGCTAAACTCTTCTCAGGTTCTGACCAGCAATTCTCTGGCATTGATTAAATCCTTTGACGCAAATATATCTCCTGTTACAAAGGTCACAACACGACATTTACTTGACCAAATTTCTTCTTGGGTAAGCAACGAGGATAAAAGAATGTTAAGGGCTCTTGATGTGGAGACTTTGAATCCTAATGCCACCGTTGCTAAAGATGGCAGTGGAAATTTCACAACTATTAACGATGCTCTCAAAGCAATGCCTGAAAAATATGAGGGAAGGTAGGTTGACACAATCGTTTCATAACGTGATTAGTACGCCAAGTTAGCTAAGTGTAAATTTTGTTGTAATTCAAATCTTTAGGTACATTATCTACGTCAAACAGGGTGTTTATGACGAATCTGTGACTGTTGATAAGAAGAAGGTGAACCTTACTATGGTCGGAGATGGATCACAGAAGACGATTGTTACCGGTAATAAAAGCCACCCAAAGAATATCCGCACTTTTCTCACAGCAACATTCGGTAATTCTTTAATATGGAATTTCATTTTCACACTAAGATGCGACCAATTGAGGCATTGATTGATAGAACATTAGTATAAGAATGATGCTTTTTATTATTCAATCAACATATATTACAAAAGCATTTAGATTAGACTTTAGAAGATGTTAATGCTTTTCAAATGCTCTTTTCTCAATATTCTCTTATAAAGCTTTTGATAGAGTTTTTACAGCTAGAATATGAAAAAAATGAAAATTAATTATATAATTTATTTTATTTAATATTATAGAAATATATTCTATCCAAAAATAAATTTATAATTAAAAAAATAAAGTTGCGATAAAATATTTTTATTTTTTAAAATAAAAAATATTTCACATTTGAAAATATAATATAATTATATAATTACATATACCATTCTTTATTTGTAATACAAAATATTATTCAGTTATAATATAAATATAAACATATCTATATATTATAAATATAAATGTATCTATATGATTTAGAAATAAATAAATTATAAATCATATATATTAAATTATGTGATAATTGTTTATATGATTCATATATTGCAATACTAATAAATAAAAAATTATGATAATTATATATAATATATATATATACATAATTAATTTATTTAATAATATTAAAAAGTTATGTTTATGTTCAAAAATAAATTTTATATATATTAAAATAAATTTTTATATATTAAAATAAATTTTACAATTATTTTTTTTTTAAATAATATAAAAAATAAAATATAATTAGCTTATAACTAAATAAATTCATTATTTTCAATAAAAATATATTATTAATATACATATATATTATTTTGAAAATCAATATTATACTAGTTTTTATGATAATTTTAAAATTTTATAATGATACCGCTGTACCAATCAATTTATAAAAACAAATTACTGAGAGCAAACATATTTTACAGCATATTCCTTTTATAGTATATTACTATTATTTTATCATCAACTGTACCAGTTGAGGCCTTAGTAAGTCATACTTATGTTTAATAGCCTTACGCAATTTATAAGAACAAATTCAAAAGAATTAATAAAAAATGTTTGATTAAGTTACAGAAAAATTTGTCGACAAAAAAAAGTTACAGAAAAATATAAAATCTGAGTTGAGAGATGTTTGATGGAATTATAAATAAATAAATATTTATATTTATAAGATTTTAAGGTACATGTAAGCTCAAAGATTGAAAAAAATTTGGCTTAGGTATACCAAATATACACGGTATGCATTACTTTCATCGAAAATTAATTTTGATGTAAGTAACCCCCTCCCCCTCAAAACTAAAACACCTAAATGTTGGTTATGTAAACAGTTGCACAGGGAGAAGGGTTCATGGCACAGTCAATGGGATTCCGAAACACTGCTGGGCCCGATGAACATCAAGCTGTAGCAATACGTGTCCAATCAGATAAATCGGTTTTCCTAAACTGCCGATTTGAAGGCTTTCAAGACACATTGTACGCTTACACGCATCGTCAGTACTATAGAAGTTGTGTTATAGTTGGAACAATCGACTTCATATTCGGAGATGCCGCTGCCATCTTTCAGAATTGTAACATTTTCATTCGAAAGGGTTTATCAGGACAAAAGAACACGGTGTCTGCTCAAGGACGTGTTGACAAATTTCAAACGACCGGTTTTGTGATCCATAAATGTAAAATCGCCGCAAATGAAGATCTTAAGCCCCTGGAGGCAGAGTACAAGAGTTATTTGGGGAGACCATGGAAGAACTATTCTCGAACGGTTGTAATGGAATCTACCATCGAAGATGTGATTGACCCAATTGGATGGTTGAGATGGCAAGAGACAGATTTCGCAATAGATACACTGTATTACGCAGAGTACAAAAACAAAGGACCTAGTGGAGATACATCTTCAAGAGTAACGTGGCCTGGATTTAAGGTCATAAACAAGGAAGAAGCTTTAAATTATACAGTGGGACCATTCTTACAAGGAGACTGGATTAATGCCTTAGGTTCTCCTGTTAAGTTTGGTCTTTATGATGCGTGATGAGAACTTGTTGCTTGCAGAGAAGCTAATGTGGTGATTTGATTTGTATTAAAGCGGTTGTGAGGGGATATAAAATTAATTCCACAAAAAATATACTTGGAGAATCTGATACCATAACATAGAGAGCTAAGAAAATGTCTTGTATCAAACTTATACGTTTCAATTTATGTGATGTTTAAAAAAAAAAATTGTAACAAAATAATTAATGTTCTCCTTATTTTAGATTTGGAATTTGTGACTAACAACAAAATACTGCATTTTTCATTTATTGGTTGAGCTATTTTTTAACAAACATAAGTTGCATACAAGTTTGTATTTTTAATCTATGTGCAAAAACATTAAACACCATTTATATTTAAATAAAAGAGTATCGGGTTGTCTGAATATTTTTTGGAAGTAAGCGTACTTAAGTAACTAAACTATCTACGGGCCAGTTGCCACCCAAATTTACATGATTTACTGAAAAATATACACTTCTGCAGATTCTTAACTGATTTCTTAACTAATAAAGTTATTTCGTGTATATAAATATTATTTAAAATTTATATACTGTCTTTATAAATTTATAATTTTGAATAATAATCATAATAATAAAACAACTTATTAACTTTAAAAGGTTTAGTATTCAAAAGTTTGATATTATATAATTTGAAGAGTTTTGCGTTATAGTGATAATTCTATGAATTTAGTCTGAGTTAACACAACTAAAGATTAGTCAACAAAAAAAAAACCTATTTTATAACACTATACAGTAAAATTTCTATAAATTAATAATGTTTAGATTTTGGAATTTTATTAATGTATTTACAAAACCAAATATTTATATTTTTATTTTAAGATTTCTAAGATAAGAAAAATATTTGATTTTAGTGTATAGACATTAATTATTATTTTAAAATTTGAAATTTATATTAACTTTATTTTATTATTTGGTATATTGCATAGAATTTAAATGTGGCTTTAGATATAAGATAACTAAATCACATTAAACTATATTAAGTGTTGAGAAACTATAAAGATAATTACATTATGAATATAAAGCAAACAGTATAATGATGTGTTATTACATATAAATGTGAAACAGATTATTTGACTACATTTGACTTATATACCAACATTTTTAAAATTTTTAATAAATTAATAATAAATCACTCTTTCTCACTCCTATTTTTTATTTAGAGTTTTACATAAAACTGAAAACTGGCTAAACAAACAAATTCATCATTAAATTATCTCTTATCATCATGCTATTTTATCAGACACTAATTCATTTAACAATTTTTTTATTAAAACTAAGCATAGATTAGCTATCTTTTAAAAGTATTATGTTTACTAGATCGTTTTTCCGCGCTACGTGCGGATAATTGCTTTGAAATTATTCTTTTATTATATTTAAATTATTATATTAATTTTAGAATAATTGTGTTTATTTGATCGTTTACAACTTAGCATTTTTACTTTTATGCATTTTTTTGGTATAATTAAAAATATAGTTAGGTCATTTATGTAGGAAAAAAAAGTGTTCGTTCTGCTCCAATATATTTTTTATTTGATTTTCATACATAAATCAAGAAGAAATAGATTAAATAAACTGGTAAATTAAGAATTATCTTTAATTATCTTTAAGAATTATCTTTAGTTGAGTAAATAACAAAATATCAAAAAACAATCTATGTATTATAAATATTATAATTACACAACTATTCATTAATTAGATTATAAATTTTTGAAACAAAGAAAATAAAAATTACTGTCTTATAAATTTTGAGATGGAAATTCTGGTGAAATTGTATTTTTAATCTACATATATATGAAAATTTATTTTCAAATAAGTTGTATGTTGCTGTTGTATATATTATGTATTCACTCTTTAATAATTTAATATTATATATTATTTGGATGTCATTTCAGTTACTTTCTTGGACTAATTTCCAATAATAACTCATTTTTATTACACTTTTGTTCCTTTTATATAATATATTATAGTATATGAGAAAGTCATATGTTAATTTTTATCATGTATTATATAGTTTGCTAATGTTAGCCCATCTTAGCAAACTATTATATTTTTGAACATAAATATTTTATACTTATGATAATAAATTTATAATTTCATATAATTTTATCAGATTTAGTTCAATATGTTAATTTTTTAATATGATTTATTAAGACTATATGATAGATAAGATATAATATAATATTATTTTTTTCTTTTATAAACGATAACTGAATATGCTAATGTATAATAGTAGCTCATTGCTAATAAATTAGTGAATTATTTACATAATTTTTTGAAATTAAGATATTTTAAATTATTTTTCAACATATTTGTTAGAATATATATATATATATATATATATATATAGACAAAATTTAGTGAAAACATTTACAGATAATTTTTATATTATATATATATATATAAACTAATGATGAAATTTAGTGAATACATTTGCAGATAATTTTTTAAAAAATATATTGAAAAAATCTTTTGAACCAGTTTTGTTCGAATTTTTAAATTTAAAATTAATATTTAAAATGAAAAGATATCAAAGATATTATGATAAATTAATAATTTGTTAATCAATCTGGTTTTGTAGGAGTCGATGGTTATATTAGGAGGAATATATTATCATTAGGCTATATATTATTAGTAATACATGAATGATAATTGATTTTTAATGAGGGTCTATTTTTTTATAAAAAAAAACACACACATTAATTAGGGTTGTTACTTCTCTTTTAATATATAAGATATTTAAAATAAAATAAAAGACATACTTAAGTAAAAATGCATGATTGAGTTTTTTTGTCCTTAACTTCTTAAAATTAAGAAAGTTTTTTTTTCAGATATACTTGCTTGGGTCGGTTGGATGTTGGGACTGTAAACTCCATTAATTAAAAAATGTAAGTGAACAGTTGGTGGTGAATTTACCGCTCTGCAATCAGGTTTATCCTAAGAAAACTTGTTCTAATACATTCAGCATCAACACCAAAGAGGTCTTTAAAAATTGTTCTAAAGTTTAATTGGTTCTGCATATTAGGACAATCATAACTCATTTTATATTGGGAAAAGGCGTGTATTGCAACATAGAGGATGATAAAATAATTTGAATTCATTTCAAAGAAAAAGATAAAACTTGAAATTCATAGTTTCACACCATCTTCATCTATAACATATCATCAATCTTCCAATTTTATTAAACTTTAAATTGTCAAAAGATTCAACAACGTCGCTTACAAAAACTCTGTAGACCAATAATATGTTGTGTGCAATCGAGTACCTTCAAACAAAAAGTAAAAAGAAAATTAATGTATCTCTCTTAAGCTATGTCAAGTCTTTAAAAGGATGGAGACAATCGACATGTAGCACTGCCACGTTGCTGGGAATTTACTTCTCCACTCCTACTTGTCTTCTAATACTTATTGAGAAAGCTTATCGTTTAAGTTGATCTCCATATGAGAGAAGAGACATAACAATTCCGCAAGGACATTATAAGAAGCGTAGATCTGCTGCATCCATCTCTTCAGGCAAATAGGAAACCCATTCATCTCATCATCATCTTTTTTTCTTCTGATCATACTTCTTATTATTGCTACTGAACTTGCGATGAATTGCCTTATCTGGTGAAGCTTATTGGTCGCACTTGCACTCACCCGCTCTTTTCCATGCTGCAAAGAATCAATACTGTGATCTTTTAACATTAGCACAAGCTGTTGAGGCACAATTCCAGAATCACAAGATTTTGGTTTATCAACTCCAAACAACACCAATTTAGGAATATGAAGACTTTATGTTCCCCACATACGTAATCAGATTGTGAATAGAACAAACACATACACTTTTATAAAATTACCTTCCTGAAGTCCCATATTCACCAAACAATTAGCAGCATGACAAAGAAAATAAAAGAGCATTCATTAATCTGTAAACAGATGCATATCACGCAATGACTTCAATAGCCACGAAATAAACTTACCAAAATTGCATGATCGTGACATATGATCGTCTTCCTCATTTCTTGTTCTTTTGGTTCTTTTTCAATTCGTAGGTGTAACGGAATCTCCATAAGGCATTGAGTGGGAGCACAAATCTATGTGAAAAGCACCCTACATTTTTTTTACCCAAACATAAAGAAAAATCCAATGAAGAAACATATAACGATACGGTGAGGCTATCGGAAGAGCGTTGCTTCAGATGCATACATAGCACTATAGACGGATAAGAGAAAAGAAGCCTTAAATAACAGTTTCATGTGTACATGTAGAGTAGGTTAATTAGATCATATTTTGAGGGGTTTTAGATTATGAGGCTGTACCGTTACTGTCGATTCATAGGCCAGTGGGAAATCTGGTGGTGCAATAGCCAGAGATGAAGTGTCCGAAGTGAAAGCATAGCAGATACTAAGACCTCTTGTACCAGAGCATTACCCATCTCCCTCACCGTATAGAACAGTTCAAGATTTGTTTGACACTGCTGCTAGCTCCACCAGTGAGAAATATGAGTTCTTTCCTATTGAGATATGAAAATGACAAACAAAAATCCTGAGTTAGCTTTGCTTTTACAACAAATACATATCAGTAGCGTGAAACAAAACTGAAAGCAATACCCTATGATACAGATGACGTCATTCAATGAACTCAGCAATCGCTTTCCTAACTTCAAGAAGACCTCTTGAGTCACTGTAAAAGCCTGATGACACACAGAGAAGGAAAATAATTTTCAGATCTTTCCACACTACATCTATATGCAGATAGTCGGCTAAGTAATGAGTTTAGTGAATGCAATACCCAAGCGACCTGAATTCAAGAAATGATAATGTTTAGCTCTTGCAATAACATCAGCTGAAAATATCATTCTAACATTTGCTATGGAGCTTCAAAAAAGCGCAACCACCAGCAACAATTGGTTGTTATCTTTAATATCTAGTCTCAACGTAGAATGATGACTGAGAATTATAGATATACTTGGTGAGGAAATGTCAGCTGCTTCTGTCCTGAAGCATGAAGGTTCCCAAAGTTTGTAAAAAAATGATTTGTTATTGTAATATCAACTAAAATTAGTCCTACGTGTGTACCTTTTTGCCTTCTTTATAAAGCTCAGAATCTCGGAGTATGAGATAAATCTCACAACTTACGGCATGCTGATACTTCTTCACGTTTTCATTAT
>JABAYD010000015.1:0-43814 GCA_014822095.1 Diplotaxis tenuifolia
TATCGTTGAGAGTGTTTGGAAGCCTAGATTAAGTGGTTCTAGGTTAACTCTTCCCTGTCGATTTTAAAATAAATCAAAAAGAAATTAGCAAAAATGAACCAATAGAATTAAGAGAATTAATCCAAGAGTGTCTTCTATGAATGCCACGTAAGCAGAAATCACTAAAGTGACTTCTCTTTTAATATATAGGAGGATGTTATAATGTTTCTCAAATAAGGGATTTTATAAATATTTTGTCGAGCCCTAGATTACATTGTTCAAATAGAAGCAAAAAGCAAAGAAGAAAACATTAAAGAAATGCTTTCACACACAACGTTTATCGTCGTTTTATACTCTTTCTTCATTTTCACCTACTCGTCTTCTTCTTCCCCCGAGCCAAGAACCGCCGTGTCCGGTCTCTTCTGCGGCGTACGCAACAGCTCCTCCACCGATCCGAACTACATCCCCACTTTCGTCGATGATATGCAATCACTCTCCTCGAAACTAAGTACATGCCATTTCGCAACTCAGTCCATAAACTCCCCGTCGTCTTACTCTAAAACCGAAACGACGTCGGTTTTTGCACTGGTCCAGTGCCACAACGATCTGTCACCGTCCGAGTGCCAGATCTGCTACGCGATTGCACGCACGCGCATCCCTCGTTGTCTCCCTTCCTCCTCCGCGCGGATCTTCCTCGACGGCTGTTTCCTCCGCTACGAAACTTACGAGTTTTACGACGAGTCTATCTCGGCCGCCTCAGACAGATATTCATGCAGCAACGACACCGTTTTGGATCCCCAGTTCGGAATCGGGGTTTCCGAAATGGCGGTGAGAGCCGCGGTTAGACAGGGGGGTTTTGGAGTCGCCGGAGAGAGTGGGGTACATGCGCTTGCTCAGTGCTGGGAGAGCGTCGGGAAAAATGGTTGCAAGGATTGTTTGGAGAAAGCTATTGGACAAGTAAAACGGTGCGTTTCGAGGAGAGAAGGGAGAGCTATGAATAGTGGGTGTTATCTTAGATACTCTGATCATAAATTCTTTAATGGTGATGGACATGGTGTGCTTCACGGCAAGATTTATTTATTCGCCCAAATTATAATTTGAAGTTTTTAGTTTTACAGTCTCTACTTCAGTACTTCTCAAGTTAAATTTGATGCATACATCTACGAACCGACGAAAATCAAATTCTTGTTTGGTTTCTATCTTGCGATCTAGTTTTTAGTTATGATACTAAACATTCCAAATCTTTTTGGGTAAAAATCATAACAAAATTAATTTGATTTCCGTCGCCAATTAACTCAATTACATTTCAATTTTGGTTTTATTTATTTATGACAACATTAATTCAATTGCTTTTAAATTTTTATGTTTTTTGAAATTTTTTTATGTTTTACACACTTTTTAAAATTTGATGTTCTTACACACTTTTTAATTTCGGTTAATTTAAACCAATTTAGTGAATGTACATTTTTATATATACATACACTTATGTAAACAAAAATTGGTGGCAGGGCTTTATAAAAAAGGAGTCGTTGTGGCTATTGTCTTGACCTTGTCAGCATTCGTCATGCTCTTTCTGTTGGCAACGTATGTCATTATTGTCAAAGTATCAAAGAAGAAACAAGGTACATTCTAATCACATGCACTAGTTCGCTATAATGCATTTTAAGACATGATTTTGATTTGGTTATGTGCATTGAAATGCTCATTTTCTATAAACTTTCAAAAAAAAAATTAAGTATGTGCACTAATATCATACCACATGATCATGTGTATACCCAATTTACATCGTTCATCTTTTGAGGAGCAGAACAAAGAAATCTTGGTTTAGTTTCAAGAAGATTCAACAAGTCAAAGACTACGTTCAGGTACGAGACTCTAGAGAAGGCAACTGATTACTTCAGCAGCAAGAAAAAACTAGGGGAAGGAGGAAACGGTACCGTTTTCTTAGGAATCCTCCCAGATGGCAAGAGCGTGGCAGTGAAGAGACTAGTGTTTAACACAAGAGAATGGGTAGAAGAATTCTTCAACGAAGTGAATCTGATAAGTGGAATCCAACATAAGAACCTCGTCAAGCTTCTTGGTTGTAGCATTGAAGGACCCGAGAGTCTCTTGGCCTACGAGTACGTCCCTAACAAAAGCCTCGACAGCTTTCTCTTTGGTAAGCCTGCCTTGTCAGAATTTTAGAAGCTCTGGGACTCTTAACAAGTTGTTTCTTCTGTGATTTTCAGATGAGAGTAAAAGCAAGAGTTTAAACTGGAACCAGAGGCTAAACATAATCCTTGGAACAGCGGATGGATTGGCTTACCTACACAGCTCTCCGGTTAGGATTATTCACCGAGACATCAAAACCACCAATGTTCTTCTAGACGACCAACTCAATCCCAAGATCGCTGATTTTGGTTTGGCTCGATGTCTCGGCATGGATAAAACTCATCTTAGCACCGGAATCGCAGGAACTCTGTAAGCTACCAGAAACTAGATGGTTTCATGTGTTGGGCTCGATGATAAAATTTCCCACTCACTCTTATTGATTTCCAGAGGTTACATGGCTCCAGAGTATGTTGTTAGAGGACAATTAACGGAGAAAGCTGATGTTTATAGCTACGGAGTTCTCGTTCTCGAAATCGCTTGTGGAGCAAGAAACAACGTTTTCGTGCCAGGAGCTGGCCATCTTTTACATAGAGTAAGTTATAAGATTCACCAATAACAAGATTTAGTTGTTTTTATCTTTCTGGAATCTTGAATTTGAATAACTTTTCTGGTTTCTAGGTCTGGAACCTCTACAGACTGAACAGATTGGTAGAAGCCCTACACCCATGTCTGAACGACGAGTTGCTTCACGTACGAGGTAGCCAAGCAGAAGTTTGCAAAGTTCTTTGTGTGGGATTGTTATGCGCACAAGCTTCTCCATGGCTGAGACCATCGATGGAAGAAGTCATCCTTATGTTAACGGAGAAAGATTATCCGATCCCATCTCCAACCAATCCTCCATTCTTAAGGATTAGCTCTTTGGCTACAGAGTGCAGTAGTACTGCATCTTGCAGCACCAATAATAGTACTACGCTGGTCAAAACCGATCCAGCTTCTTCTTATACCTCTTCAGAATCTTTTGCAACTCATCGGAGCTAATAAGCTTGTTAAATTCGTTACAATTGTACTTTTCTCAGTAAGGGTTACATAACTAATTTATTGTGTATTGAATATAGACTAGATAAATCTATTCCCCAAGCGATAGGTAAACCTCCTAACCCTTCCAGAAGTTCAAAACTAATCGATCCTTAACAGTTTGGAAAATATAAACCTCCTAATCCCACTCGAATTTAGTTAAAGAGCACTCTATATATCTTAAACTCTTAACAGGTACCAAAGTAAAAATCATAAGCAAAACGAGAGATCTAATAGGTTTTTTTTTTGTAGCAAGGAATTAGCGACCGAGATAGGGTTCGAGCTACTCGGAGCATGTTACCATCTATGAAGAAAACCGTACTTGTTTCCTCGAGTCACTGAGCACCAGAGAACGGATTGGTCTCAGAGTCGTTCCGGCCAAATCATCATGTTCCTTGTCGGTAACCTATCAGAAAAATCTTTTTTTTTTATAAAGGAAATCTCGCTGGACACATGTTTACTTTGCCTGGACTTCTATACCCGGAGCATAAGGTTAAAGTGCTCGGACAAGAAATCGCAAAACATTGACGGGATGAGGTAGCTTGGTGGTAAGAACTTTTGGAGCCAATTGTCATGCCTCTGGTTCGACGCCATATGGAGGTGAACTATCCATCCATGTCACTAAAAGCGGTACTGGGTGTTGGGCCTTGTCCCTAGTCCAGGTAAAGTCTTTCCGGATAAAGTAGACCACTGCCTGACCGGACCCCGGAGAATGATACACGTAAGTGGATAACCCCTGGATTATAAAAAAAAAGAAATTGCAAAACAGTTTCTTGTCACCGAAGAAATCTTCCATGATTACATCAGGATGGTGATAGAGTTGCAGAACCAAACTAACACATCTCAAACCGAATCAAGTTTCCAAACCGGAAATACACTACGTAACTGATTACGTAGAAGCTTTATTATTATTATTATTATTATTATTTGAATGAATGCTAAATTTATTCATCAAAAAGGCCTTTTACAACCAAGTGTGTACGGTTTAGTTTTGAAAAAAATCTGGAAGCTAATTACATTCTAGAACAGAACCAAAATTGCAAAAGCTCCTCCATTCCTTTACTCCTGCTTCTACTCATCAAACTGATTCTATTACGAATACCCTTTTCAATTGTTTGCTTCATCACCAGCATTGTCAATAGCTTATCACCATGCTTGACCTTGTTTCTCTCCCTCCAAATAGAGTAAAGAACAATCTGAAAAGCATATCTTAGGCAAAAAAGGCTCTTCCTCTCTCTGGTCTCATCCGTAATCAGCACCAAAATCTCAGACCAGTTATTAGTAAAGGAATTGCCTAAGATACCTTTAGTAATATACTCCCAGACCTCCTTAGAGTAGTCACACTCAAAGAAAAGATGGGTCCAAGTTTTCGGCTCCTTGGTACAGAGTACACACGTAACATCAACCCCCTGACACCACTTAGCAACTCTGTCCATAGTTGACATTCTATTCTTGATCGCCAGCCAAGCCATAAAAGAGTATTTAGGTGTTGCTTGAGGAAACAAAATACTCTTAGCCCACACAAACTGCACCTTCGTATCCCGTAACATCATCCAAGTATCATTTGTTGAAAAGACATTCTTAAACCCCGACTGCCTCCTCCAAAGACCAGTATCTTCCTTTGATCATTTAATAACCTCCTAGTGTTGCTTATCGCAACCTCAATCTCATTCAGAAAGCTCTGACGATGTCTTCTTCTTCGAGAGCATAAAACAGCCTCCTCCACAGTAGCATACTTATTCACTCCCAGGTCAATTATACCTCTATCCCCCAGCAAATCATATAACACTCCCTTATCGGACCATTTATCAAACCAAAATGAAGTGTGTCTTCCATTTCCAATATTAACCATATAAAACTGTTTTGCCACTTCTCTAAGCTTCAACATTTTACGTCAAATCCAGGAACCAACTTGCGTTTTAGAGCACACCTCCCAGAAACTTTTACCCTTTAGCAAATAACTTTTGACCCATTTACCCCACAGAGACTTCCCAGTAAGCATTCTCCAAATAAGCTTGAGACCATAAACTTTATTCACCTCTTTAAGATTTCTCAACCCCAAACCTCCTTCTGCTTTAACACAACAAATCTCCTTCCAAGAAATTTTCGCATTTGTAGTCTTGAGATCTGGACCTGTCCATAAGAAAGCCGAGCAAATTTGCTCCACTTCCTTAATACATTTACTTGGAAGACGAAATATAGCTATCCAGAAGTTCACTATACTCATCAAAACAGAGGTTATAAGCTGCAATCTACCCGCGTACGATAAGTATCTATTAGTCCATGAACTTATCTTACCTCTTACCTTCTCCAAGAGAGGAAGATAATCCTGGTTACGCATAGACCTTGACATCAGAGGCAATCCCAAGTAACGAACCGGAAGATCACCCACAGCAAAGGGAAAATTTGATAAAATGCTTCTCTTCTCAACATCAGAAACACCAGCCATGTAGATAGTAGATTTCTCAAGGCTAATCCGTAGACCAGACCACCTTTCAAACTCCACAAAAACAGACATAGCCCCTTCAACAGAATACTTGGATCCATCCACAAAAACCATTAGGTCATCCGCGAAGCAAAGATGTGTGAGAGACAGATTTTTACATCTTGGATGAAACTTGAACTTCCTTTCCTTCACAGCTTTATCCATCAAACGAGACAGAACATTAATACAGAGGACAAACAAATATGGTGAGAGAGAGCAGCCTTGACGAAGCCCTCTAGAACTCTGAAAATAACCCGCAAGATCTCCATTTACTTGCACCGAAAACGATGGACTAGTAATACACAACTTGATCCAATGGATAAATCTTGTTGGAAACCCCAAAGCAGCCAGACTCTTCAAAACAAACTCTCATTGAACTGAGTCAAACGCCTTGGAAATATCAATTTTCATCACACATCTTGGAGAGACCTCATCAATATGATAATCTTTCACTAGTTCAGAAGCAAGAAGGACATTTTCCATAAGCAATCTACCTTGAACAAACGCCGAATGATTCTCAGAAATAATCTGAGGAAGTAATCTCTTCAATCTATTGGCCATGATCCTGGAGACTACCTTGTAAAGCACATTGCAACAAGCAATTGGATGAAAATCCTTCATCTCTGAGGAGTGCTGCTTCTTCGGAACCAATGATAAAATCGTAGAGTTCACACCCTTAGGCAAGAGCCATATTTGAAAACCGACTGCACGGCAATAACGAAATCTCTAGATACCACAGATCAAGTATCCTTGAAGAATTCACAAGTAAACCCATCAGGACCTGGAGATTTGTTATTTGGCATTGCAAAAAGTACCTTGCAAATCTCATCTTCAGTAACCTCGTCTTCCAAAAGACTACAATCACCGGGAGAACATCTAAAATCAAGTAGATCCTGCAACTCCTCCTCATCAATACACTGATAGTTCACTGGTACTTGATTAAGAAATCCAGAGAAAAAACTCTCAGCCTCCTTTTTAATATCCAAATGTGAAGTAGCGATACTTCCATCAACACACTTGTTTTCTCTTATTAAGTTCTGAGCTTGTCTCGTCCTTACAGCCCTATGATAAGTCTTGTTGTTTTGATCTCCAACTTCAAGCCAGTGAAGCTTGGATTTCTGCTTCAAAAAGTCCTCTTCTAACGTAGCAATATGTAACCATTCTCCATAAGCTTCAGCCTCTTCCTTAACAGCCTCATCACTCGGGGTTATTAAAGTCACTTCTTGTTTCTTACAGAGAATCTCAAACGCATCTTTCGCTCTTTTTGATGGGTTGCCAAACTTGCTTCTACCCAAGTCTCTGATTAATGGCTTCAGATTTTTCAATTTTTTTGAAAACCTGAACATGGCTGAAGTAGAGTGAAACAAACTGTCTGTTGAGTTCCAGTAATCTGCAACCATCGGTAAGAAGGATGGGAGCTTACTAATAGTATTCAACTTGAAGGGTCTCTTGATCCTTTCACTCGGCGGGAAAAGCTGGATCTTACATCTCATATGATCTGAGCATCCCCCAGGCTCAAATATAGAGTAAGCAGTACCAAACCGATGCCAAGCTTCCTCATTCTGCAAATAACACCTTCCTCTCTTTTATTGCACCAGGTGTATAAGGGACCTTGGCACGCCATATCAGAGAGATGACACTGAAAGACCAAGCTCTGAAAATCCCTAGTACCACTGGATATTCTTCCTAAATTCTCAAAATTTGAACTTTTTTCGCCTTCCAAGATTTCATTGAAGTCCCCCATAATCATCCAAGCTTTATTTTTAAAGACAGGCGAGTGATAATGACTTGCCAAATCCTCCCACAACACCTTTCTTTCCTCAGCTTGGTTGCTAGCATAGACACACGAACAATAGAACTCCTCATTCTGCATCTCCACCAAGCAAGTAACTAGCTGATACGTCTTATACACAGGCGTCATTCTAACTGAATCCCTCCAAACTAAACAAATTCACCCACCTTGACTTTCTTCATAATTGGTAATCACAGACCAATCACTAAAAACCTTCTTTATTATCTTCCCCGCTTTATTTTCTTTCACCCTAGTTTCCAAAATACAACCAAACTTGAACTCCTTATTACTCAACCACTCACTGATCACGGAATATTTCAAAACTTTATTAAATCTGCGCACATTCCAAAAGAAGCTTGCCATGGATCAGTATTTACGTCTAGAAGACCTTTTGCTCCTTGGATTCGCATTCTGAGCTATAGCCTTCTGGACTTTCTTCCCACCCTTCTTCATCGTTACTTTATCTTCCTCAAAAACCTGATTCTCATAAACCTCATCCTCCATAAACTCATCATCAAGATCTTTTAATAACTCCGTATTCTCCTTCCCTTCATCTTTACCATATTGATTCCCAACTAACTCACCCTCTTCCACATCAACCAAACTTAGCGGAGAAAATCTGGAAGCCGACACTTGAACCTCCTCCACTGACTTCCTTTGTGATTTTTGAGCACTACTAACTTTCTCCGGGACCGACCACTCATCTTTCTCATTCACACCAGCATCAACACCCTCCTTGACTACTTCTACAGACTTCCATGGTGACTTAACCGTTGAGCTAGATACTAAATCTTTCTCATACTGCAATTCTTCCTCTTGCTTTTGCATGCAACTTTCAGCACCATCTTCACCCAACACTTTCTTCTTAGAACCACCGTCCAACTTCTTTTCTTTCCTCCTATTCCCACAAACCTTATTTGTATGACCCCACTTATCACATTTATTACACCTTGACGGAAGCCAATGATAATAAAACTCTGCTGTAAACTCCTTTCCTCCCAATGAAAAATCAATCTCCCTAGGCAGCACCTTAGAGACATCTACTTTCACAAAGACTTTAGCCTCCTCAAAGTTTGAACAAGCCAACGTCTCTGGATGTAAATGGTCTGGATATCCAACAGTGCTTGTCATAAAGCTTAAAGCCTCCAAAGAAAACATTTCCAATGGCACCTTCCTCAAATGAACCCACATCGAAATAGCTTCCTCTTCCTGCTTCTCTACTTCCGATTGTGGCGACCATTTCTGAACAACCATCGGTACTCCGGCTATGTTCCACATACCCCTTCTAATGACCTTCTCACGAGCCTTTAGATTTGATATCTTGAACCTCATCGTCATGGGATCACATCGTAAACCTCCACTTTCGAAGACGCATCACCATATTTCCAGATCTTATTAACCACCAGATGCACTTTAGCAATATGAGGAGCAACCTCCAGAAACTTACCCACAACGAAATCTTCCCATAGTGGAGTTGAATCTGAGAGAACAGTATCCGGGATCATTACCTTGTTCTCCCCTTCAATCACCTTAACCTCAACTTCATACTTCTTCAATTTTGTTTCTCCTGAGCCCCAACATTTTGTTTCAGTTGATAATAAGAAGATAATTGGTCTTCCTTGTATATAGGAAACCATCTCCTCCACTTTCCCTTGATTTCCATGTTGAAAAGAGTTACGACTCCACTTTGTTTCTGTTCTTTCTTTATTTAAATGAATGAAAAAGCTAAAAAGAGGCAATCTTAATTGCCCAAAAAAGTATTTTTTTTCTTATTTTCAGTTTTTAAAGCTTTGATCAAGTTCATAGCTATCAGATGGTCTTGTCGGAGACCTCTCTCTCAAGTTCCACTTAGAAGCGTCTTGCAAAGTATATATCTTAACTAGAAGCGATCATAAAAAGGAAATATCGAAGAGGTTTCATGATCGAAGTAGAGATCAGAGTTGTAGTGGATCATACAGTGCACCTTGGATATGGTTGCGAAGGAAGATGAAGGTTGTAGACAAGATAGGAAACACTCCATGTGATCCAGAAGGTTTAGGTTGATTGGTTTAGATAGGATTGTAATTGATCCGGTTAAGTCTGTAAGTCCAATTGAACCGCTCTCTCTCGTTTGTAAATCGGACGTGTGTGTACACGTGCGAAGAGTTAGTTAGCTCGGTTTATAAGAGCTAATTAGATTTAGGGTTTATAACTGCTTCAGTTGAGCTAAGAGGTTTGTTCTTAGTAACGAAGAAGGATGGGATCGAGAGAGAGAGGTGATCAAGTTTGTATCGGAGCTCGCTTGTGAGCCGTGATAGTGTTGCTGGTTCGATCCCAGCTCCGGAGAGATATAGCGGCTCTTCCTCTTTAACGGAGGAGCGCGGTGAACTCCGGGTCAACATATTGTGTGTTGGTTCGTGATCAAGCGAAGAAGAAGAAGAAGATCAAAGCTTCTGATCCAGATAATGATTTCTGGAGAGAAGCTGCAGTTGACGAGATGGTTTCATTAAAGAAGAATGGGACTTGGATTCTGGTTGATAAATCTAAGGATCAGAAGACAATTGGTTGCAAATGGTTGTTTAAGCGGAAGCCTGGTATTCTTGGAGTTGAGCCACCAAGATACAAATGGAGACTTGTTGCAAAGGGTTACTCTCATAAGGAAGGAGTGGATTTTCAAGAAATATTTGCACCAGTTGTAAAGCACGTATCAATAAGATACATCATATCTGATGTTGTTCATTTCAACATGGAGCTTCAGCAGATGGACGTTAAGACTGCATTTCTTCACGGGATGCTGGATGAAACTATATACATGGACCAACCGGAAGGGTTCATTGACAAGAAGTTCCCTCAGAAAGTGTGTCTTCTAAAGAGATCGTTATACGGATTAAAGCAGTCACCGAGACAATGGAATAGGAGGTTCGATGATTTTGTTAGAGCTCAAGGATACACTAGAAGCGATTATGATCAGTGCGTGTACTTCAAGAAGAACAACAAGGACGTCTATGTGTATATGCTTCTATATGTGGACGATATCTTGATTGCATCGATTGATAAAGTTCAAGTGGATCAGCTAAAGAAAATCTCAAACTCAGAGTTTGAGATGAAGGATCTAAGGGATGCTAAGAAGATACTTGGAATGGAGCTGCACAGAAACAGAGAAACAGATGAACTATGGGTCTCGCAAGAAGGTTACTTATGGAAGGTTCTGTCAAATTTTGATATGGATCAAGCTAAGCAAGTTACGACTCCTATTTGTGCTCATTTCAAGCTTAAGTCTGGAACTGCAAAGGAATTAAAGGATCAAGCAGAGTACATGAGCAAGATTCCGTATCAAAGTGCTATGGTGGGAACAAGGTTGGACCTTGCATATGCAGTAGGATTAATAGGTTCATGACAAAGCCTCTAAAGGAGCACTGGCAAGCAGTGAAGTGGGCTCTGCGTTACATAAAAAGGACAGTTGATACAAGGTTGTGTTACAAGAAGAAGGGACCTTTTGTAATCAAAGGTTATACTGACTCAGATTACAATTGAGATTTGGATCAAAGAAGGTCAACATTTGGTATAGTTTTCACGGCAGAAGGTAATCCAATAAGCTGGAGATCATCACTTCAGAAGGTGGTAGCTCTATCAACTACGGAAGCAGAGTACATCGCTTTGTCTGATGCAGTGAAGGAAGGTGTATGGTTGAAACGCTTTGCAGAAGAGCTTGGGTTTCCTAAGAATCAGTGGAGATCTTCTGTGACTCACAAAGTGCAATAGCACTGTCAAAGAATGCTGTATATCATGAGAAGACGAAGCACGTCGCCACGAAGTATCATTTTATTCGTGATCTTATAGCAGCTGGTGAAGTACAAGTCTTAAAGATAGCAACAGAGTATAATCCTGCTGATATCTTTACTAAGGTACTACCAATGTTCAAATTTCGAGAAACATTGAGCTTGCTTCGAGTCTCCAAGAACTAAGTTCAGCAGGAGGAGGTGCTTGTAGCCGTCAAGGTTGCAAGGGTCCGGTCAAGGACATTAAGCAAGAATTGTCTCCGTTAAGAGAATCAAGGTGACTTCATCAAAGGACTTCATCAGGTATGATTGAAGGTACCTTGTCTAAAGTGGAGATTTGAAGGTTGTAGACAAGATAGGAAACACTCCATGTGATTCAGAAGGTTTAGGTTGATTGGTTTATATAGGATTGTAATTGATCCGGTTAAGTCTGTAAGTCTAATTGAACCGCTCTCTCTCATTAGTGAACCGGACGTGTGTGTGTACACGTGCGATGAGTTGGTTAGCTCGGTTTATAAGAGCTAATTAACTTTAGGGTTTATAACTGATTCGTTTGAGCTAAGAGGTTTATTCTTAGTAACGAAGAAGGATATGACCGAGAGAGAGAGAGAGAGAGGTGATCGAGTCTGTATCGGAGCTCGCTTGTGAGCAGTGATAGTGTTGCTGGTTCGATCTCAGCTCCGGAGAGATATAGCGTCTCTTCCTCTTTAACGGAAGAGTGCGGTGAACTCCGGTCAACATATTGTGTGTTGGTTCGTGATCAAGCGAAGAAGAAGAATAAGATCAAAGCTTCTGATCTTCACAAAAGAGAAGCTTGTCCAAGACGAGTGATCTATCTCGAATAGACATGTGTTGGCAAAATTGACCGTGACGGATTGTGCAATATGCCTGAGGGAATTATCGGGTGCAGTGTGTCGCTTGGAATTACAGTGTTCCCATGTTTTCCACACACTATGTGTGATGAAATGGCTCGAGAAGCATACATCTTGCTCTGTTTGTCGTGCCAAAACTATTGGCGAGATAGCATTTTTCTATTAGCTTTCTAAACACTAAAACTGTTATGCTTTTCTTTTGTCCTGTTTTACTCTGCTGTTATTAACAATAAAAACCAGTTTTCATGTTTTTATAACAACAAAATGCAGTTTCCACTATTGAGGTACTTTTTTGTAACTAACACACATCAACTGTTAACTTGCATTCTCTCTCTCTCTCTCTCTCTCTCTTCCTATCTAATTATCATTATCACCATATTTTTCTCTCTTTTAGCTTTTTTTTTGTATCTCAGAAAAATTTTCATCTTTTTCATTTGAAAATCTTTGAATTCCGACAAAGAGCGATTATTCTGAGGAAGTGACAGAGGAGACTATTCGAAGCAACGGACGAGACTATTCCGATGAAGCAACGGAGGAGACTATTCCGATGAAGAACGATTAAACAAGAAGATGTCGAGGAGCGAAGCCGACTATAAGTTTTTTATGTAGGTGATTTACAGTTCGGTGGTGTTCTCAATTTGTGACCTTAATTTGTTGTCTCTTTATTTTATGTGGTTTTAGAAACGATTGACACGGATAATATGATAGCGGCTTACCGGAAAAGTTATTAATAACATGATGAAGAAGTTAATGGAGTTTGGAGAATGAAGTTTGCATGATAAAAATCAATGGCGGCCCTGGGTTATATTTGCATGAAATGTAAAAAAAAAGAAGCCTAATAGACGAATATGAAGTTATTAATAAATTGCTATTTATTAAAAAAATAATTGGATGATCAGGTGGATGCGGACATAATACTAGTGTACAAATGTTCTTGTACACTAGTATATTGGATGACCACGTGGGATGTGTACATAATGTTAGTGTACACATGTTCCAACAAGAAGAATATATCCTTTGTCCAATCTGATTTTTTTTTGTTCCTGAATACCAAAAAAAAAAATCGATGCTCACAAATCCATGTACAAAGAAAGTTATGACATCTGATGATTTAATAAAAAAAAATCACATGTACACTAGTTTTTTTTATAAAATAATATTTACACTAGTTCGCATGTACACTAGCTCTTTTATAAAAACACATGTCCACATGTACAATGTTTATACAAAATCTATACACTAGTTCTTTTGTAGACTGCATAAGTTATGATTCTTATAAAAATCTCATGAACACTAGAGATGTACACACGTATACATTTACACATGTGTATATTTTTACATGCAAATGGTTAACATATACACGTGATAAATTTTTTATATGCATTTACAAGTTTCATTGTCCACATGTATACATGATAAATTTACAAGTTTGAGAAACAGTTTTTTCAGATATTTACATGTACACATATGTTTGAGTGTTATCTTTTTGTTAGCTCAAATATGTTCCTTGACATAAGTTTTATCTCTGTTGTGACATCACTCTTAACCATGCTTCAAACTCTTAGAACACATGAATATGCAAAAATTATCAATGTGTATACATAATGTATTATTATCCACATGTACGTTTGATGAATTATATCTACGTCTACATTAATGAGATCGATATCAATATGTACAACTGATCTAAACATTTAAAAAAATGTAATTAAATAAAATTTCATAATCTATTTACAAATTTAGAACGAATTGAAACACTACTTAACCACAATATTATTACCTGGAAAAAACACAACTTGTTCTTAATAGGTATTTATTCACATATTCATATTCATTTTACAAAATAAAAGCTATTGTTTCTCCAACAAGAGGAATGTATCTTTTGTGCACTTTGTTTCTTTTTGGTGGCTGAATCCAAACAAAGAATCGACGCTCACAAATCCATGTACAGACGTACACATGCAAACATATAATTATGCACATATAAATTTTGCCTTTTCTTTAATAATAAATAGAATACATATGTGAAGAGTGTATATTGTTTTACTAATATAGAGTATACACTTGTGAAATGTACACATGTACACAGTTGATCTATTTCGGGCGCGGTGCTAGTGGCGTGATGAATTCGAGATTACACAGTCTTTACTGCCCCGGCCGTCACTACAGGAAATAAGGATAGTAATAGCGGACGGAAAACGCTATTAATCCTAAATAATAGCGTTTCTTTGTCCGCTTTGACAGCGCTTGTTGTTGTGCTCTCCGCGTCTTTGTGATGTAGTCACGAAGAGCACGTATCTCGGCAGGGTCCCAGTAGTTTTCCGACCTTGTCGGCGTTTGCTGCGAGTGTGCTGAGATCGTTCCTCGACTGTTCTCGCATTTTCCATGCAATAGAGGTCTTATTCTTCGTCTGTGGGAGAACGTTCGGGAGAAGACTCTAGTTGTACGTCGCGATCCTTTTTCCTCTGCGGATGGACGTCGGCGTCCTCGTCCGATGGGTCGGATAGATCGCTGGTGTCTAGGTTGACTCCTTCGACACTGTTGTCCTCGACATCCTGCTCGCGAGAAGGTGATTTCTCCGATTCCTTTTGAGTCGCGTCAGGATTATCCTTTTCGGAGGTTTTCCCAGGTAGGTTTCCATGTTTGGTTCCAGGTTGCTCCATAGGAGTCGTAAAGTCGAGTCTTCTTCCGCGGATCCTTGTGGTTCCGCGGGGGCGGATAGCCTTAGTCTTCGCGGTTAAGGTTTCAACCTGTTTCGCGAGAGATCCGATCGGCGAGCTGGCTTGTGCTCGGCCAGCTGCCGATTGGCAAGCTGGCTTGGGCTCGGCCGGCTCGCCGATCGGCGAGCTAGGAGCTTGCATTCCAGCCGCCAATCGGCGAGCTGGCTTGTCTCGGGCCAGCTCGCCGATCGGTGAGCTGGACGCTCGTTCCAGCTCTTTGATCGGTGAGCTGGCTGGACTGGGTCGTCTCGATCGATTCGTTTTGGCCTTTCCGTCGAGCGGGTCGGGCCGGTTCGTCTCGGTCAGTTCGGTGAGCTGGATGGTTCCGTTGCTTTGGTGTTTCTCCGATGATTTTTGTAGTTGCGATTGTTAGGTTTGCGGAGTTTATATGTTCGGAAGGTCTTTAGACTTTTCTCCAATTTCTTCTGTGACTACTTTGAACTTTGTGGAGGGTTTTGGTCGTTGATTTCGTCGTAACTGATTTTGACCAAAACATGTATGATTTTTCCGATACTTTTAGCCATTGATTCCGTCATGACCGATTTTGACACCAACAGTTTAATGTGGTGATAGGCTATCGAGGCGAGTAATGAGTACGCCACGCTAGTGGAGAAGCGTCTAATCGATTTCTCGGATAAAGAGGAGATTGCAGGGTATTTGGCTACGATCCAGCAGTTGCGATATGCTGCTGATGAAGCCAAGGAGAGAGAAGCGAAGTGTACTGAGGAGATTCAAAGTCTGAAGGATAGGTTGGGCCAGTGGGAGGAGGATAGAGTCGATCTTTCAAAAAGGCTGGTGGTTGTTGAGCAGGAGAAGGTCGGTCTTCAGGACGACGTCGAGTCTATGAAGGAGAAGAATAAGAGGGAGCTCACGGGTCGGGAGATCGCTGTCAGGAGGGAGTCACGTTGTGCTCGCCGATCACTTTATCAGGAGTATGAGAAGGTCTTTGATGCGATTAAGGACAAGTTACGTACGATGAAGGTTGAAAAGGAGGTCGATCTTCGTTTACGTGACGTGCAGACACGTATTGATGTGCTGGCGGAGTATGAGGAAGGTGGCTTTGAGATCGAGACCGAGCTGAAGCGTCTTAAAAGTTTGGAGCTTGACTACATGATCGCAAGTGGTCAAGCTAAGGTGTTTGACCCATCTTTGGAGCGCCTCGACCTTCCTGAAGTGTCTGAGGATTCAGTTAATCAAATGAGTTGATCCTTATGCTCTTTGCCTTTCTTCTTTTTTTTTTCTTTTGGTTTGTAATGTATCCTAAGGCGCAAACGTGTTGTTATAGTTTGATGAATTTATTAGGTTGATACCTTAAAAGTTGGTTAATGATATTTAGTAATATTATCCCCTTGTTTGTTTGTGTCGAGTCAGAGACTGATCAGGAATATGCTTTTGGGCCTTCTTGAAGCCGAGGGATGCGTTTGTTTGTTGATTTTAATTTTGGTTGGACCCTAATCGAGGTTAGATTGTGTATGATTTGTTCGGTTTTTGGCTGTGTTCGGTATCGAGTTGCCTACGTACCCACATCGAGAATCAAGCATGTCGTAGTTCAAGTCTTTTATTTTAACTCGTTTGGGTCTGATCGGTCCTCCAGCTCGGTGTTCAGTCGCGGACTGGAAATTGAGCTTTGTTATCTGTAGTACTTTTTGAGATTGTAGGCGTTCCAAGGTCTCATTTCTGGTCAGCATGTTCTGCATTTTTTCAGATCGTAGACGCTGGTTCTTATTTCCTTGGTTATTTTGTAAGGTCCTTCCCATCTTGTTCCTAAATTTCCTGCTCCTTCTTCTTTGGTCCCGTCGAAGACATTTCTCAATACTAGGTCACCGGCGCGGAAGGAGCGGTCTCTTACGTTAGAATCTTAGTAGTGGGCAGCGGTTTGTTGGTAATTTTTTACTCGTATGGACATTGCATTTCGGGTATGGTGGGCTCGGTGTTATTTGGACATTGTTTGCGTCGTTGGCTTGGGACTTTGATCTTGGCCGGGATTACGGCTTCGAAGAAGTAGGAGAGAGAGAAAAGTGTTTCTTGTGTTGTGGTATGTGGTGTTGTTCTGTCTGCCCATAAGACGCCAAGTAACTCTTCGCCCCATCTTTCTTTCTTAAGGTCGAGCCTCTTTTCAAGGTTGTTTATTATGGTTTTGTTTGCAGCCTCTGCGTGTCCGTTGCATTTCGGGTATCGTGGGCTCGTTTTTTTAATTTTATTGTCCATTTTTTGCAGAAGGCAATGAATTCTTTAGATATAAATTGTGAGCCGTTATCGGTTATTATTTTGTATTGTAGTCCGTGTCGGCATACGATGCTTCTCCAAACGAATTTGACCACTGTGTCTTTCGTTACATTAAGAAACACATCCGCTTCGATCCACTTAGTAAAATAATCGGTCAATACTAGGAGGAAGCGCAGTCTCTTCATTCCGAAGGGACCCGTGGTCTGACTATGTCCATTGACCACTTCATGAAGGTATACGGTGAAGATATCGACGAGATTTTTTGAGTGGGCTGGTGTATCATCGGCGCATGTCGTTGGCATTTGTCGCATTTTAGCGAGAATTGCTCGCAGTCGTCGGCGATAGTTGGCCAAAAGTATTCGTGTTTCTTGATTCTGATGGCCAAGGATCTTCCGCTGGAGTGACTCCCGCATGATCCGTCGTGAGTTCGCTTTAGTATTACGAAGGCATCTAAGGGGAGACGCATAGAAAATAAGGCTCTCCTAGGCTTCGTTTGTATAATTTTTCTTCCATGATACAATAGCGCAAGCTTCGGGCTTTTATCTTCCTAGTCTCCCCTTTCTCTGCGGGGAGCTCGCCCTTGCTGATATAATTGTATATCGGGATCCTCCAATCTGGCCTGCTTTCGAGCCCTTTTTGGAAGATCGCATGTGCTTCGGTATTGGGCTCATGGTCGGCCTCTTCAAGAGAGGTCGGTGAGGTTCCTGCCTTTCTTGTTTGAGGGTTGGCTGTCTGGCTCCTTGTTTGTCTTCTCGAAGTACCGATCTCATCATCTTGAGAGGTTTCATCGAGGGCGTTTCGTACTGCATTCTGGGCTCTACTTCTGGTGATGATTGCGTCTATTCGGTGGTGGACATCCTCGTTAATATCTTTTCATGGAATGTTTATGCTAGGTTTATCGATTCCCTCTACTGGTATTACTCTCCTGAACGTGGGGCTGGAAGTCGAGGCTAGTGCGGCAAAGGCGTCGGACGATGTGCTCTCACCTCGAGGTATCTACGTGAGTTCGAACTTGTTGAATTGTTCTGTGAGATCTCGCAAGACCGCAAGGTAAGCTTCAATTCTTTCGTTTTTTGCTTCGTACTCTCCATGGAATTGGTTGGTGACTAGTTGTGAGTTGCTGAAGGCCCTTTTTCTCGAGCTCCTACAATCTGAGCGACCCGTAGTCCGGCGATCAGGGAGTCGTATTCGGCTTCGTTGTTCGAGGCATTAAATCTGAGACAAAATGACTGTTTGATTATTTCTCCGGTTGGAGACTCGAGCTGTATTCCGATTCCTGATCCTTGCTTAAGGATGCTCCGTCGACATAAAACTTCCATTTTTTCGAGCTCATACCCGGACTATTCTATTTGGAGATGAGCTCGACGATGAAGTCAGATAGGACTAGGGCTTTTAAACTTGGTCGAGGCTTGTATTCCATATCGTATTCCCTGAGTTATATCGCCCATTTTGATAGTCTTCTTGACTGGTTGGGGCTATGGAGAACGGTTTGTAATGGTTGGGACGTCATTACCGCGACCGAATGTGACTGGAAATAGGGCCTTAATTTTCTCGCAGCTATTACTACTGCCATGGCCAATTTTTCCATTACGGGGTATCTTATCTCGGCGTCGACCAGCGATCTACTTGTGTAAGAGATCTGTTTTTGCTCTTCGTCTTCTTCTCCGATTAGTAGCTACTGACTGCGTGTTCCGAGGATGCTACATATAGAAGCAAGGCTTCTCCTTCGATTAGTTTTGAAAACATGGGAGGTTGGCTTATGTAGGCTTTTAAATCACTCAGGGCTGTGTCGCATTCTTCATTCCATTCGTTTTTTTCCCTTTGAGGAGCTTGTGGAACAGGAGACACTTTTCGGTTGATCGTGAGATGAATCGGGTTTTAATTCTGCGATCTTTCCGGTAAGCTGTTGCAATTCCCGGATCGACCTCACAGGTAGGGTATCTATGAGTGTTGTGATCTGCTTCGGATTGGCTTCGATCCCTCTTTCGGTTACCAAGTATCCGAGGAAGTCCCTAGAGGGTACTCCAAAAGTGCATTTGGTCGGGTTTAATTTCATTCCAAATTCGTTGAGAATATCAAAGAATTCCTGAAGTTGATGGATGTGGTCATTCGCTTTTGCTGATTTTACTAGCATGTCGTCGATGTAAACTTCCATTGTTTTTCCGAGTTGTTTAGCAAACATCTTGTTTACCAGTCGTTGGTACGTGCCTCCCGCGTTCTTTAATCCGAGTGGCATCACTTTATAAGAGTAGGTACCACGTTCCGCGATAAATCTCATCTTTTCTTGATCATAGGGGTTCATGAGAATCTGGTTGTAACCAGGGAATGCGTCTATGGATGATAACAACTCGTGATCGGCCGTGGCCTTTACCAAGCGGTCGATGTGTGGTAACGGGAAGATATCCTTTGGAAAGGCTTTATTGAGATCGGTGAAGTCGATGCAAACTCTCCACTTCCCATTTTTATTATTTACCATAACAGGGTTGGCGAGCCAGTCGGGATATTGAACTGCACAAATCGAGCCATTCTTCAATGCTTATAGATTTCGTCGTTTACGGCTTTCGAGCGTTCTGGGCCCAGTTTTCTTCGTTTCTGTTTGATTGGTATGTGTGTGGGATCGACGTTAAGGTGGTGAGACGTTATCGATATATTGATCCCGGGCATATTGGCGGCGGACCAGGCAAATATCTTGGCATTTTGTCTTAGCAAGGATATTAAGTTATGTTTTATCTCGGGCGAAAGATTGTTCCCGATATATATGCATTTATCGGGAAATTGTTCGTCGAGTGGGATCGCGCTCGAGAGGTCCTCCTCAGGGATTCCGATCACTCGTCGTCAAGAGTCGAGAAGGCCGTCCCCAGTGGGACAATTTCTTAAATAGCGCCATGTAGCACGCTCTCGATTTCTTCGGGATGCTATAGATCGTTTTTCTCCGGTGGGTGATATCAATTTTACGCACTGATGATAGACGGATGGGACTGCCTGCATCTTATACAACCAAGGTCGGCCCAGAACCACATCGAACGGCATAGGACGATCGGTTAAGGCGAATCTGACTTCTATTTCTAGATTGTGAGTTTTGGTCGCGACCGATACGATCTCTTGGAATTGTATTTTGTTTCCGTCAAAATCGATATGAAGCGTCATTTCTCGACTGAGCGTGTGTCGAGATCGATTTATTAGTCGAAACGTATCTTGTGGGAGGATGTTATCGGTGCTCCCTGTATCTATGAGAGCTTTTGTTAGCGTAATCCCGGAGAGATTGATGGTTACGATTAGATCGTCATCGTGCGGTATATTGAGCTTGGTGATTTCGTGTTCGTGAAAGATCACGGTTTTTATCCGAGTCAGGGTTTCTTTGGTGGCGTCTTGTTCATCGTCCTTCACTAATCGTCAAATTTTTGTGTAAGGGATTATTGCTTGAGAAAATTCCGTCCTCTTAGACGAGGTTCTGGTGTTATCGTGGGATGAGCGGATTTTGTCGGATGAAGTCGCCGTATCCGGTCCCGATGAATCCCGATTAATTACTTCTCTTTTCGGGGTGCTTGGACCGGGATCGATCTGGGTCCATAGTCGTGCTTAGAAATCCTACCCAGATCGGGTTCTTAACAAGGGTGTTTTTCGTTTATCTTCCCCACAGTCGGCGCCATAATGTAGATCCTAAAATCTACACTAAGTATTTGATAGTTACTATACTCAGTGATTTTTATTTTGTAACATTTTGTGTCTTCTAGCTTACTATAATTTATGTTTTTTGTATCATATTGTTATTTTTGTATTAATATACACTTATACATCATAAAATTTGGTTCCCTTTGTAACACTTTGTTCTTCTTTGGGATTGTAACTCACATTCTATGTTCCGAAACAACAATATTTTCATATCGGATTTAATTAGTGTATTTTCTGAGACTCTTTTTTCTTGATTCTCCAACTCTCTTTCTCATTAAGTACCTTAGCGAATGATATGTAGTGTTTTTCTTTTGTAACATTCTATATTTCGTGATTATCAAATCTTTTTTTCCCTCTCTCTTAAATCATATATTTATATCATTCACTTTCATATTTTTTTTGTTACATTATGTTTTCATCTAGCTTACTAATAAACTTACTTTGTGTATTTATTTTTTTCTTTTCAAGCATAACAACATCACTTATTGATCAACAAAGCCAAATTGAATCCCTACCCTCAACATCAAATACTCCACATAGATATCTGAGAACCATAATTTTTTTAGCAATGAAAGTCCGTTCATGAATTTAGCACCTCCATCGTATTCTGGCTCTTTTTCTTGATTCTCCATCTCTCTCTCACTCTCGCTCCCTAATAGTCAGATGCTCTCAATCATATTGTTAAACTTTTGTGTATCATATTCTATTTCATCTTGCTTACTATTCTTTGTGATTTTCATTTTGTAACATTATGTTTCATTTGGTTTACAATAATTTGTGTACTTTTTTTGTTTCATATTGTCTTTGTGAATAAATATAATCTTATAGATTGTAAAAGCTGGTTTATTTTGTAACACTATATTCTTCTTCGGTATTTTTCAACTCACATTCTCTATTCTGAATCAATAATATTTTCGTATTGGATTGAATTAGTGTATATTTTGTGACACTCTGTTCTTCTTGATTCTCCAACTCTCTTTCTCTTTTCGTACCTTAACGAATGGTGTTTAGTGTTTCTCTAACATTTAGTCTTTCGTAGTTATCGGATTTTTTAACCTCTCTCTTAAATAATATATTCAAACTAAAATTTGCGCACCCACGCGAGTGTTAGCTTATATATATATATTAATTTATATTTTTTATGTGACCATTATATATTTTAGATGTGTCACTATTTTAAAATGAAATTGTATCACGGGTATTAATTTTTAATATAAATTTATATTTGATTTTCATTTTAAGTTTTTATGTTTTTATATGCTTCAACATCTAATGAATTGCATATTATTTACAAATGATGTTGTAACTGTGATAATTTAATTATGTGTATATAATTGGTAGATATATCATGTATTTTTTATAATCTATTTATCATATTGAAATATTTATTTTTTAATATGCAATAAATTTTAATAATTTTATATAGAGAAAATATATATTACACAAGTGAATTTTATGTTTTTACAAAAATAAAGAAGAACTGCTTTTTTGAACAATATGTAATATTTGTTTTCAAATCATTTTTTAAACAACACAATATTATAATCTTAATAAAAATGAAATAATAATTATGATTTAGGTTGGGTTGTTACAAATGTGATTTGTGCAAAAATAAGATACATTATTAGTTAAAACTTTTTTAATATTGTTTTATTCATGTTTCCAAATATACTTATTTTTAATACTATTATCAATATTTCCAAACAACTCCAAAATATACTTCAGTTTTAATAATATAGACAACAAGAGTAATCTAATATATTTTGATATGTAAGACCCACCTAAGAATCGAGACAAAAATATATAATTTTTACTTTGGTTAAACTATTTGGCTGAACATATTTTCACTTTTAACCACTTGACTTTATGAAATAAGCATCCATGAATCAACTTTTAAATTGTAACAAAAAGCTTGTATGCTTCTTTGTCCCAAAAAAAAGCTTGTATGCTTCTAACATCTATATTTTCTACTTGTTACTAACTCCCCCAGAAAATCTTTCTAAGTTTCTCATTTATCATATTATAACTGTTGATTACGGTTTATTCCATTTGTAGATAAAATACATTAGAGCAGTTTGTTTTTTCCTTGGACAAACTACATTATAGCAGTTTGTATGTTGTGTTTTTTTCGAAAACGATCTGTCCGATTTGTAAGGAACACGTGTTTATATCTTACCACAATCATGGTCAGAACAAAGAAAGACGCCCATCATAATCTGCAGGTCTCGAATACTGGCATTGCAAAGGCCAAAAGATATGAAACTCGTTGGAGAATCTAAGAGATGTCATAAGAAAGAGAAATATGCCTTTTAAAAAGAACAAAAACATAGAAAAAAGATGATTAGTTTCTTCAACTTTGTACCTCTTCCAAGAGTTGTTCTAAACAAAAAAAAAGTACCTCTTCCAAGACAAAATTGTTTTTTTTTTAAGAAGTCAAAATTTGTATTCAAATTTATGTCTTATAAGCCATGATTAATACTTACTATCTAGTAACTAAGTTTATTAGTTTTATATCATTTTATAACAACTTTTAGATGTTTTTGTAAAATAGATTGATTAAGTTTTTTATATAATCATATTCCGAAGTTTCTTGCATTTTCTTGTTTAAGAGAAACTAGATTTTAACCCGCCTTTGAAAGAGTGAGTTTATTTTTTGTTTTAATTTTTCTAAAAGAATAATTTTTATGTTTTTATATAATCATATATGTGTATACCATTTTAAAAAAAAATTATTAGTAAAAGGTTTTGATAATTGTATTGAATTTGCAATATTGCATAGCTATACACTTGTACCCAGTGTTCTGAAACTTGATCTGGATCCGCGGTTAAATCAATAAATCCGGTGATCCGGTATGTAATACGGTTTGCATTTTAGAAAAATTTCTTATTTAATAATATAGTAAAACCTACAAAAATCCGCTAAAACCCAGAACCCGACTACCAGTTAAACCAGTGGTTGAATCAATACATAATTTTTACTTATTAATTTTTGAAAGTTATATTATTAGAATATGTTTGTATTCTAATTAGGAAGTTAATTTTTTTTATTAAAAATGATGATATTATTTTTTAATACTGAATAAAATCCGCTTAAATCCAGGATCCAACCTACCAGTTAAACCATTGGCTGAACCAATATATAACTTCTAATTATCATTCTTTTAGTTATATTATTATAATATGTCTGTATTCCAATTAGGAAATTAAAGTTTTAGTTTTTATAAAAAATGATATGATTTTTAGATTATGAATCTATTAACAAAACTAGTTGTTTGATTCGTATTAGTTTACTTTTATTATCAATTATATATTATAATTTTATGATAGTCTACTGTATATATATGTGTTGTAAAATATAATAAAAAAAATCCACAAGAAACATGTGTAACTAACTGGTATGAAATATAATTTATATTATTTTTTATCATCCGGTAATACAACATATTTGTTATTATCCTATTTATGTTGTAAAATAAATAAGAAAATATGTAACTATGTTTTGACTGTTCTATTAAGATAGCATCGTTGGCTTTTACAATGCTCACAAAATATTATAAATTGTTTCAAAAAATCGTTTCACACTTTCAAAATTAAAATAAAAAATTTCGGATAAAATTTGCCGTTGCGGATGGTTGTAGATTAATAAATATAAAATTATTTTAAATTTTAAAATTAAAATATTATAAAACTCATTTTATATTTTAATTTATAAGTCACTAACAATATTATAATTTATATTAAAAAATAAATAAATCAAGAATATCCACTATAATTTGAAGTATTAATATTTCTGTTGCTGAAGATATGTAATTTAAATATTGTAATATAATTTCTTAAGGTTATTAGATATATCAAAGTTTTCAGATTTTTTAATGATATAAGAAAAAAAATCAAAGCCTATATTAAAGCTCATAACCAATTTAGTTTAATCAATTTACGTTACCTGTATCAATATTAGGATGACATGGTTTTTTGATAATAATATAATGATATAGCATTACATACTATAGAGAATTGTACACTTGTAAAAAAAAATACATGTTACAGAAGTTATGTTAGTCGACCGTTTTACTTATTAGCTATTGTTATTATTAACTATTGTTAGTGGGTTCCTATTATTAAGAAATTAAAGTAGTGGTTACAAAATATATATTTAGATACAATTAGAAAATATTATAGTTTACTTTTATAAATATATACTGTGGGATTATTTTGTTGGACCAAACTTTTATTAACTGGTCATGTTTCTAAATTAATAGTTTTGATGTGTCTTTTTTTTATAAAAAAAAAAACAAAGAGAAAAGATGATTAGTTTCTTCAACTTCGTACCTCTTTTTCAAGACAGAATTGTTTATTTAAGAAGTCCAATTTTGTATTCAAATTTATGTCTTATAGCCCATGATCAATACTTACTATCTGGTAAAACTAGATTTATTAGTTTTATATCATTTTACGAAAACTTTTAGATGTTTTTGAAACAAATAATTTGATTATTAGTTTTGTTATATAATCATATTCCTAAGTTCCTTGCATTTAATTTTTGCTTTCTACGACGTGTTATTCTTAAGCCAACTTCCAAGTATTCTTAATTGATCAGAAATCAAAGAAGAATAAGAAAGATAATGACATTGCAATATTAGTGTGCACATCAATAAAATGATCTTCCTTTTTTTTTCTTCTTCGTTCTTTTGACCATTTGAAATTTTACTAAAACGTTTATTTCCCTCTATGATTATGAACCGTGAAAGTTGAAGACGACACTCATATGTAATTAATTACATTCGGTTCAAAACTATTAGTCTCTTTATCCAGATAAGTTAGCACCCATGTAGATAAGTCGTTCTCTCAAGTTGAATAAGGTATGCTAAGCTTCAGCTCAATAAGGAATGTGCAACTTTCGTATTCTGGGTTCTTAGTATCGAGTTGATGCTGCAGTGCCTCTAAGTGTACTATTCAATGGAAACAGAAGAAAACAAGGTAATCCACCATCTTTCCAACTTACCTAGCTCACGTAGTGAGGCGCCAATAAACGACGATGGGTATCGATCCAATTAATTTCCCACCCTCAGAACAGAACCTGACACACCAAAAAACGCAAAATTATTCAGAAATTTTATGGTCAGGAGCCTTTGTTCCACTTCGTCAAGTGTGAAATGAAAAATTACTACTCTAAAGTATTTTTTCCCTTAGCAAGACCAAAGGACTACTGTTATATACAGAACAAAAGCATGAGAACAAAAACAGAAAACAACTGACTATTATGATATAGACAGAACAAACGCATCATATAAAGACATCAAAAGTTGGAGGGATGTCTGAACGAAGTTTGTGTGATGCGTCGTTTTGTGGCTGACTATATCCAGGCACACCCTCTTTGTTCATACATGCATACCTGATAGAGAGAACAAAGATCACATTCTTTCAGTGCAACGATTAATATAAAACAGATAAGCATGATCCGGATCATGAAAGATAAATAATTTAGCGATTTCCAGCTAATGATAAATACTCAATTTAACGAAATACACTAAAGAATAAGTCTTTCATTATAACTAAAAATATTTTAAGACAAACAAATTGATAATATGAAACTATCATTACTATTTATAAATTATACATCATGTGTGTTAGAAGCTTATATGTATTATTATATATAAAACCGAAGTTAACCATTTATCAAAATAATTGATTAAAATTATCAAAATATTAATGGAAAGTGTTCAGTCTGCAATGGCCGAGGTGTTGGTTCTATCGTTAACGAAATTAGTTTGTTGTAATTGCTAAAATGCAGAAATAGTACTCTAATATAATAGTTCACCGAAATGTGGACAAGGATAATGAATTTCAAACAGTTAACACCAGAGGATGTAAATAAAAGCAACATGCCAAACAACTATGCTTAAGCATTATTATAGGAGCCGACGCAGTGGCTGAAGACTGTATCCTCTTCAATCTATGCAAGACGTGCTTTCTTCTAAATCTCCGTCGGGTTCAGAAAATTTGTGGCCGATGCACCACCTGTAGTGGTTTCACCAGCTGTTCATTCTCATTAACAGTAGGACCGGCACAGACCTTGGTGGTAAGTGAGCTCTCTCCAGACATATCATTGCGATGCCTACTGTCATCTCATTGGGTTCAGAGAAAAAAATATTGTTAGCTCCATAGGTTGAAAAAAGAAGAAAAATCCTACTTCCAAGTGGGCATAAGCTTACATCAACAAACAAATCTGGGACTGGTGGACAGTTACGCTTATTGAAAATCCGAAAAAATTGAACGTCTGATGCTGAGAAGTAATATTGAAACGTGTCAGCTTTAGTTGAAAAGTGTACATTTTTGCCCATCAACAATGAACAGAGGGAGCCGTCTTTACGATTCTCAACATTTGCGGCCAAGCAAAACAAAGTGATGCCAAGCCATAACTCGTAAATAAAGTCAACTGCTAAATTCAGACAGATCCTAAGGTTTAGACTCACATGAAGGTACCCAGATTTAGCGTCTCTAATATTAGTTGGTTATGTTATCTCCCTATCAAAACCAACGAAACAGCTTCACCACTCTTACTTGAAACAGGAAGCTTCACACAGTATTTGCATGACATATACGGATCCATAAAAGATGTTTGGTGGACAGGCGGTAATATAATTTACTTGATTTTTGATAATACGAACAAATTTGAAAGCATTGTACCTAAGGACACTGACGGTGTTGGTATCAGCACAACTGATATGGGATTCACCGGTGTTGTTATCTTGACGGAGACGGTTAAATCACTAAACCATATTGACAGAGGAGAGTCTGACAGAGAGAACATAGAACATAGGACTCGCCTTCAAGAGTCGTCGGTGATCATTGATGGTAACGGGTATGATTACCGCCTGAAAAACGATTAAAACAGAAAACACACAGATTCAAAACCATATCCCAAAAAGAAAAATATAATATCGAATCCATAAACCTGATAAACATTGTGTTCAAAACAATGATGAACATGACTTTAAATAACTGGAGTGACCTCAGCATCCAGAAGAAGCATATCTACTCCCATAAGGCCGCCACCACGTTTAACGTTGCTGGCTTCCCACAACCGGAGCAGCCGCACCTTCCACGGTGGATGAACAACATCTGCACCTCAGACCAGCAAGAATGATATATGAGTTAGCCATCTTTATATATGAAAAACAGTTTCGAACTTAGTAGGAGATTGGTGGGAATGATGTTTATGGGAAGTGCGTATACATTTTTATAGAAGGGGTTTCACTCTTATAAGCGAGATGATAAGTATTGAATGAGAAATCGTGGGCGACGTGGATCCAAGGAGTAAAGAACAATGTTAATGAGGATAAACAATTAATGTTGTAACATAACATAGTCGATGAATGAGGAACGAAACATCACGAATGATATCGATGCACTGATTCTAGACGGATATTTGAGACGTAGAACCTAGAACAATCTCCATTGTAGTTTGAATTAATCACAGATTAAGAGCACGAACACGAAGACCTTAGTTATATAAAGAAGACAATTGACTTAATCACAGCTTCAGAGCAGGAACACGAAGAACCCTAGATATATAAAGAAGACAATTGGGAGAACGACACGACCTTTTTGTTTTTGATTTAGGCCTTTGGAATTATATTAAGTGGAATAATAAATCGCAGACGCACAGAGACCCATTAAAAAAAACTTGAATGAAACAATTGGAATAAATCGCAAAAGCCCAAATGAACAAACTCATATATTGCAGAATTCAGTTAATGAAACTGTGCGTTTTAAAAGAAAGGACATGTGTCGCATTCACATTGCACGAATTGATGACGTGGCGGAACTGTAGAGATGAAAGCCTACTTTATATATATTAGTGTTTGCCCGCACGGTTGCGCGGTTGGTTAGTTCCTTTGTAATATATATTGCAAAATAAAATAAAAAATACTTGTTACTAGAAAAAAAAAACAGTTACGTTTAAAATTATGGTCTAAACAACATAATTTATCGAATTAGGTAACAAAAAACTAATATAAATTACTCTAACAATCTGATTAGTTACACAACTACACATTATTTTCAACATTTTTATCTTTCTCTCGTTAATCTTACTACTTACCTTTTAAGTGTTACTATCTTTATCAGTAAGACAAAATATATTTTTTTTCACACGTATCCTAGCACTGTATAACAGAAAAATGTATGATTCAAATTGATTAACAAAATTGACACGTAAAAATGGCGATGTCAACGTAACAAAGAAGAATGATAATTTGCATAATATATTATGGATATTGGATAATGTATACAATGAAGTGAAACATTTTAAAGTTATGATTAACTAATACCGCTATGAATAATACAACAATATTTTTACATATTGAATTTAATTAGTGTATCTTTTGTAACACTTTTTTCTTCTTGATTATCAAACCCTCTTTCTCTTTCATTACCTTTACGTGTGCGGTTTACTGTTTTCCTATTGTAACATTTTGTCTTTCTTTACTATCATTTTTTTTTCGCCCTCTCCTCTTAAATAATATATTCATATCAGTAAATGTCGTATTTCTTTTGAAACATTTTGTTTTCATCTAGCTTACTAGTTAAACTCACTTTGTGTATTTATTTTTCTTTTTCAATCGGAACACCATAACTTGTTGATCAACAAAGCCAAATTGCATCCTTACTCTCAACATCAAATACTCCACCTAGATATATGAAGAATAGTAGGAGCCATAATCCTTTCTACCATTGTAAGTGTGTTCATGAATTTAGCCCCTCCATCATCTTCTGGTTCTTTTTCACCCAGTCTCTCTCTCGCTCTCTAAAATTTTCAGTTGCTCTCAATCATATTGTTAAACTTTTGGATATCACATTCTGTTTCATCTAGCTTACGATACTTTGTAATTTTCATTTTGTAACATTCTATTTCATCTAGTTTACTATAATTTGTGTACTTTTTATTTTATATTATTCTTTTTGAATTAATAGAAACGTATAGATCGTAAAAGATGGTTCCTTTTGTAACACTATGCTCTTCTTCGAAATTTTTCAACTCACATTCTCTTTTCTGAAACAACATTTTTTTCATATCAGATTTAATTAGTGTATCTTTTGTGACACTTTGTTCGTTTTGATTCTCAAATTATCTTTCTCTTTATGTACCTTTACGAATGGTGTTTAATGTTTCTCTATTGTAACAAACCTATGATCATTAAGAATGGTCTAAATGAAACATAATATCAAGTTTCCAAGATAATTATTGAAAATAAAAAAAGAAAAGATAAAAGAAAATTATGCAGAAGATAGACTCGAAGGGGGCAAAAAAGAAAAAACAACCAACATGGAAGCATATATAAGAGAAACAAAGGGAAAGCACGCACACACAAAAATTCTCGGAAAAACATAGTACCTGAAGCAATTTAGGCGATTTCATTTCTTTTTATCGAGCTGCGAATCAATTAGGTTTTAAAATCCTAGAAGGTTAGAACTAAGGAACTACCAAAAATCTTCTAGCCAAGAGTTTTACATGTTGTAGATGCTCACACGCAGATTCAAAATAAGATATCCATCACTCTATTCTTACTTCGTTATATTTAACTGTTTGTTTGCGTATTTGGCTAGCAAAAATCCGAGACCCTATAAAAATGTTTTTTGACTTTACTTTGTTTACAAAAATCAACGGTGTGAATTTCGGTTCCCACAATATGCATGCAGAAAAAACCACCGTAGCGGATTAAAAAGGTGTGAAGATTCACTAGATGCAGATAACATCATCTGAGAAAGGCTTCTTTTTTCTTACAAACAAAACTATAACTGCTTATCGCAACAAATCTTTTCTTAACATGACTCCTTACTATTCCTAATCTTTTTCTTCCTCGAAGCAAAGCTACTTGGTCCAATCTCTATTGACATTCTCTTTGTTCTGTACAACAGACCAAACAATTAGAGGTGAACATCAAACATATCCGCAATTTTGTAGATACATATAATACCCAGAAAGTAGAGGAATAGTATATATTACCTTTCTGAGAGCTCCTCAGAATCTTTGGCATCACAATGAGAACCTGTACCAAGATCAGATGAAAATCTAGTTGAAGCTTCGATACAAGATGAAAGTAGAACCTGCTCACAATGAGGTACCTTTGCAGTTTTCGTCATCACTCTCCTGCTCTGACTCTGAAGCAGAACTTGACTTAAGCATCCAAAAATCTGATTCGTCGGAATCAGTTTCTTCCTTAACACGTCTGTGTTTGGTTACTTGTATTTTCTCGGTCTTTCCGCTTGTTCCAGCTCCTCTTTCAACTTGCTCTATCAAATATATGAACACCAAAACATTAAAGCAACGAATAACAAGGACAAGATGGAATAAAAGATTCATTACAAGATGTCAGTGAATCTGATATTAACCTAATTTGTGTAGAAATCTCTTTCCGTTCACGTGTTTCCAGATATGTTGCTCGTTTTTGTTCACACTACCCCCAGTAAGCTTGCACACGAGCTTGGAACTAAGAAGACAGGCAAAAAAAACAATGAAGAAAGGTAAATACTTTTTTTTTATGCTGAGAATATAACTCAAAACCATTAAAACGCTTAGGACTTCTAACATACCAATGGTTTCAAGAAAACAAAACTAACCTATTACCATGAAGAGGGATCTAAATGAAACTTAATCCGTAACATCATAGACAACTAATTACAAAGCTTCGAACTTTGGGCTAACCGAGAAAATGGACACTGCGAGAACATGTTGAGAGGAGATTTCCCATGAGATAGAGCATGATCTATGAGTCCCACACGACACCGTTTGTTACGAGCGTATGATTCTTCGTCTCCGGCTAAAACTTCGTGACCGGTCTCGACGCATCTGAGCCGTCCGTTGCCTAGATCCACGAACGTCGGTGAGCCAAACAGATTCGTCCCTTCTTCCGCCTTCTTCATTCCTTCTTCCTCTCTCAACAAATTGCTCGTCTACGATCAATTTGGTCCATTTCAGAATTTGGTCCACGATCTACTCACAAGCATAGACTCTCTCGTCCATCTAGAAGGTTCTCTAGTAGCGTACCTACTTCACTTAAACCGGAACTGAAAAAGGAAAAAAAAAAAAAAAAAAAAAAGAAACCAATTCAAATTACATTGTGTAATTCGAGACGGTTGAAGTCTAAATCCACCTCATACATTAGAACAAGGATTCCAATGTTTTTTTACATTGTTCTCTGAGTCAAAAACATGAACTACTCAGGAGAGTAGTCTACTCTCCTAAAAATGCATTGAGGATTCATCAGAGGCCGCGAGTTTTCTGATCAGTTGAAAGGTTAAAGGCTTACTCTTTAGTGAATTACCTTAACCAACCAACCATTCTCTGTTGTAACTCTGGCATAAACCAAACGTGAGGTTTGGTCTAATGTAAGTCACCTCACCAGTAATCCCCACAAGAGCAGAGCCCATCTCTAAAGTGATGGAATCTTCTTGAATCCCTTATAGTTATCTCCCTCTTTACAACCTTCGACATTAGTTTTATCGCAGCGTGGCAATCCCTGCAGGCTCTCAAGTTCTTTATCACAACGATAGGAGACCCTTCTGGTGTACTGATAAGAGCAAACGCAACGGCTAAACGTTCACTGTGGAATTTAAGCGACTCGATCTTCGTCTGCTCATCTACGTCTTGTCCTACACAACTTGTGTCAGGCTTGTACCCTTGTCTTTCAATCTCAACTGTCAGTTCGTTGATTTTTCTCACAATCTCTTCTCCTCTCGGGTGTCTCTGGTCATTCGATGAGAATTCGTGAATCTTGTGGTTCACTTCAACCCAGCTAGAAGCAGTAACTTTCTTGATTCCACGTTCACGCATCGCTTTCTTGACAAGACTAACACTTTCCCATTCCCCAGCTGTTGCGTAGATATTTGACATGCTTACATAAGCAGCAGCGTCCCTGAGCTTCTCCATACTAAAGAGCTTCTCTGCTGCTCTCTCAGCAAGGATTTGATTCTTGTGAATTCGGCATGCATTCAACACTGATGACCACATGATCTCATCAGGCTCAAAGGGCATTTCCTCCATCAGCTTCTCTGCTTCTTCAAATCTCCCGTTTCTGCACAGCAAATCCAGCATGCACGCGCAGTGTTTCCTTCCTGGAGTGATCCCGTAAATTCGATACATTGCCTCAAAATATTCGGTTCCTTGTTCAACCAACCCAGAGTGACTACATGCAGTCAAAACGCTCAAGACGCTAACTGAATCTGGCTGGAGACCTGAGTGAATCATCCTCTCAAACGCGTCAATCGCTGCTTCTCCATCTCCGTTGTCAGCGTAAGCTGAGATCAAAGCATTCCAAGAAACTCCATTCCTATCAGGCATCTCTTTGAATACTTGAACCGCGTCTTTGATAGAACCACACTTGGCGTACATATCAACAAGCCCAGAACCGGAGAAGACGTTCTCCAAGTTCCCTGACCTTATTATGAATCCGTGGAGTTGTCTCCCTAGCGACAAAGAAGCGAAACTAGCGGAAGCTCTCAGTACAGTAGCGAAAGTGGACTGATCTGCTCGTAGTTTCGCTCCTCGCATCTTGGTGAACAGTTTAAGACCATCTCCGTGAAAGCCTTTCTGAACATAACCTGAGATCAAAGCAGTCCATGAAACAGTGCTCTGCTGTGATAAACTCTCGAATATCAACTCAGCTTCCTCAAACATCTCACACTTGGCGTACATGTCAACTAAAGAGTTTCCGACATGAGGGATGGAATCAGCAGTCGCCACGATGGCCTGACAGTGCACTTGTCTACCCATCTGCAACGATGACAAGTTAGCTGCAATACTCAGCACCGTCGCGAAAGGGAAGTTTCTCCGTTCAAACCCCATACACTGCATCTCTCTGAACAGTTCCAAGGCTTCCTCGTACTTCTCAGCTTGTGAATACCCTGAGATGACTACATTATAAGAAACAAAATCAACCTCAGGCATCTCGTTAAAAAGCTTCCTAGTTTCAAGAACACAATCATGCTTGGAGTAGAAATCAAGAATCTGATTCCCAACCGCCACATCCCTGGAGAATCCAGTAGAAACAGCTAAACCATGGAGTTGCTGACCAAGAACATAATCATGTATCCCAACCACCGCCTTGAGAACACCAGAGAACGTGAAATCCGAAGGCTTGTGACCCAACTGCTGCATTTCAACGAAAAGACGAACGGCCTCAACGTACAAACCATCCTTCTCATACCCTGTAATAAGGGTGTTGAACGTAACAGAGTCCTTGTCTGTAATCTGCTCAAACACCAAGCGTGCCAAATCACGCCTCCCAATCTCACAATAAGACTTGACAAAGACATTGCAAACAGTGAGAAAAGGGTTCCTATCAAACCCTAACTTGACTGCAAAGGCATGAACTTGCGCCACCGCAACCGCATCATCGCATCCTGGTAAAAGCGTAGCGAAGGTGACGTGATCAGGCAAGGTACAAGACCTGCACATCTGTCTAAAAAGCTCGAAAGCTTCGTGGAACATGTTGTTTCCTGAGTACAAGCCCATCAAGATAGTCCAAGTGACGACAGTTCGATCCACCATGGCGTCAAAGATATTTCTAGCGGAGGAAACGTCACCGGACTTGACGTAACCGGAAATCATGGTGTTTGTGGAGACGGTGTTCTTGTGGGGCATTTCGTCATACACCTTGCGTGCAGCGGAAACTTGACCTCTGCGGAGAAAGTCTTCGAGGATGAAATTGGAACGACAAGTGTCTGTGTTGAACCCAGTTTTGATGATGCGAGCATCGATACGAGGAGTTTGGAGGAATCGGAGTTGTTGTAGAGTGGCAGCAAGTGTTCTTCTTGAGCAGACGCAGTGAAGTTTCATAAGAAAACAAACACAAACTAATGTAGAATCAAAGGTGTTGGTTTGATGATTTTAAACTTGAAGAGAGATTAGGATTCAGATTGATGAAGCTTAAAACGGATGAAAGGAAGATGATTGGTGAATTAAGCTTCGCTTCTCTGTTGTGTGTTTTCGGAAACGAATTCGACTCTACGGATTGGTTTACGGTTTAGCCAGGTCTAATTTGAAACTGCTTCGACAGACAATACTAAATTTGTAAGACTCTTTTCACTACAGTGACTCGCGTTCGATTCCGGCAACGCCTATTATGTTTACTTTATTTAACTTTTTTTTTTATTCGTTTATAAGAAATCATCAATTTCACGATACATTTAGCAGGGTTTCTAAGCACACTACTTAGCGCATCTCCAACCCAATTCTATTTTATACTCTATAATTTATAGAAAAATAAAGTAATTCTATTATAAAATAAATTTTGCTCTAATGGTTTACTCTATAATAGAGTTACTGAGAAAAAATAGGGTAAAACCACTTTTTCACTCCAAATATAGAGTGAAAAAGTGAGTTTATTCTATTTTTCTCTATAAAAATAGAGTAACTCTATTATAAAGTAAACCATTGGAGCAAAACTTACTCTATAATAGAGTTACTTCATTTTTGTGAAAATTATAGAGAAAAAAATAGAGTTGAGTTGGAGATGGTCTTACTGTCTTACAATGTTTTTTTTTAAATGAATGTTAAATTTATTCAAAAAAACCTTTATACAACAAGTGCAGTCCTTTATACTAGAATAAAAATTTTATGATTAACCATCTCACTGCGGATGTTTTTTCTTCCAGCTCTCATGTCTCTCTTGACTCTGTTCGGTTTCATGGTTCTGATGGTCGTTGTTGCGCCTTTAAAATGCTTCTTTCTGTTTCCTCTGTGCTCCAAGAGTTAGTAATGAATGCTAACGAGTGGGAACGCTGAAAATGGTTATGCACCGTGTTAGTATGACCCTTTCAAAGGGTTGATATTCGTCGTAAAGATTGGTATTCTTATGAGTTTAACAACATTAGCTTCGATACTCCTGCTCTAACCTTCTTAGTGTATTCTGACTATGTTCCTAAATAGTATCTCATTGTTAATCTCGACTCCCTTGTTGAAGCTAATCTAAATCTTCGTGCGGGTGCGGAAGGCGTCTGGCAAGCGGAACATGCAAACACTTTCAATCCTTTGAATCTGATTAATGGCGCTTTAAAACGTTGAGGTTTTTAACTTGACTATTGTTTTTGATATATGTAAGATACTTTTTAGCATCTTAATCTTCAAGTAGCAATTACTGATGGAATTAGCTAGTTTTGTGTTTAATGTTTCATATGTTTTATGTCTTCAATGAATCAATTCCAATGTTTGAAAAAGTATCTCAGAATCTCTTCGCCTTTCCAACTTCTCTTAGCAATCTCTACCAATTGTGATGAAGAAATTACCAAATCTAAAGACTCTCATCCTCGATCAATTATATGACTAAAGTTATTTGATATTCTAAATCTTGAATCCCTATTGTAACTATTGATCTTTCTTTAAGGATTCCTTTCACGATGGACATCCAGAAGAACATAATGAATTGGTTTGCCAGTACGTGTCAGAATATTCTTTCCTATTGTCTTTTCCAGTGGAGGTCCTAGAGATAAATTATCGTCCGGAGCATATGAAGCATTTCTTGGGAAAGTTACATGTCTCGAGCTGGTGGAAATTTGTGCTCGGCCAGCATCAAGTGACGTAAATCTGCAAATCATGGCGAGTCTGCTAATGCTTAATGCTTCCAAGAGTTTTGACCAAGTGCAAAATCCAGGTCAAGTTTTCTTAAAAGAGATAATAATAGGACCAAACTCTAATGTTTCCTACTTATGGTTAAGTCTGCTAGAAGTTGGATGCATGATCATTTGGTTCAGTTAACTTAGGAATCCTAACTCGGATATAATCTAGTACTATGTTTGTCATGTGGTAAGGTATTTAACTAGGTTCGATTGATTCTAACTTCGATCCGATGATCAACTCTTATAACGATCGCGATGAATCCTTAAGCAAGTGATAGAAACTACTCAAGAATCAACACACGCAAATTATTTACCCGGTGTTCACCTCCTCTTCCGATGTAAAAGAGAGCTATATATCGCTGGGGCTAGACTGAGCTAGCAACCCACTAGAATCAATGTGATTACAAGTGTTCCGATATCTAATCCGATATCAATCCTTTTTACAGGTATTACAAAGAGTTATACCGTACTTTCACCGGAGAAGAGTATCAAAGTGACGGTGATGGAGACGACGATCTCTCAGCCTCTGATCCCTCCGAAAACGAGGACACACCGAATAAACTAGAGAAGACTCCTTGATCTCAAGAGGTGTGAACGCACCGGATCTCTCTAGTCTAAATCTAGTCTTCCCCTTCCACTTCAATACTCAATCTCAATGTACTTTGCTTCTGTGTAATCTCTTTTGAACTCTGTAAAACGAACTCCTTTTTTGTCCTCTGTTTCGCTTAACTTAAATGAGGAAGAAGACGATGTTTGTTAGACTGTGGGACCCGTTCCAAAACGGCAAAACCTTATCCCATTCGGTTTGGGCCTTCGACCAATAGTAAGCCCAAAGATGAATATCCCGAAGCCCACGCTTAAGCCCAATGAACTAAACGATAACACTCCACAAGTCTTCACCGTTGTCTTTTTAGGTTAAACAAGAACACAACCCTCTGCCGAAACATCACAAGCTCCCTGACCAACTCGAGTAACCAGAAAACGATGTCGGGATCTCGCCCATAAAGCTTTACAAACTCATGCGGTCAGTGCGAATCAAACGACGAACCTCTTCCTCCTTCACTTGAAACCCGAGAAGAATCAAAACCCGTGGACATCAAAAGTCTAGAGCTTCTCATCTACACAACTGAGATGATAAGCTCTCCAACTCTTAGACTTCCGGAAGATTACAAGCCACCAGAATCTTCCCCTAATAACATCCAAACCACTGTAGAACCACCAGTAACCCCGAAACCTCAGATCTCTGAAGACCCTCAAGAACCAGTCTCAGCCCTCGATCTCTGTAAGTAAGTTTTTCCCAGAAATCTTCAAACTGAAACAGCTTCATCTGAATAAAGATACTGGCATGACTTTCTTCAGATAACAACCACTTGAACCTTTTCGGAAATGGACCAGTAACCACAACGTAAGAACTCAAACCCCGAACTCATTAGTTAACACATGTTATTTGTCGAAGAACAAACCACTAACCCGCTTTCTCTTCCTTTTTCATGTACTCCTTTGGATAAGACGGCCAAATAACAGAACCATCTCGGAGTACGCATTAGCACGATCAGGCGATGACCCCGAGCGTTACGAGGCACTTCTCGAACGCATTTCCAGGTAAAGTCTTCGTTAACATATCTGCTGGATTTAGGGTAGTGTGAATCTTTAGGACCTTCACTAGACCACAATCAATAATATCTCGGATGAAATGAATCTTGTTAGCAATATGCTTCGTCCTGTCATGGTGAACTAAATTCTTTGTTAGGAAAATAGCGGTTTGTGAACCATAATTTAGTTTGAAATAGGCAGCTTCAAACCCCAACCCACCACAAAATTCTCTTAACCACAACCCTTCTTTAGTTGCCTCAGTTAGGGCCATGTATTCAGCCTCTGTAGTAGAAAAAGCCACCACATGTTGTAGAGAAGATCTCCAACTAACGGTGTTACCTCCAACCTTGAATACATATCCAGCTACAGATCTTCGCTTGTCGAGATCTGTTGAATAATCTGAATCACTAAACCCTTCAATATCAAAGTGTTCTGACTTTGAGAAAGTTAAGCACACATCCTTAGCTCCCTGTAGATATCTCAAAATCCACTTGACAGCTTCCCAAAGTCTTGATGAAACTGATCAAATCTCAAATTCCATTGCCTTGGAGATTGTTTCAATTCGTATAAAGACTTCCTCAGCAAGCAAAATTTTCCTTCATCTCTTTTCTTAATGAAACCTTCTGGTTGTTCCATGTATATAGTTTCATAAAGATTCCCATGTAAGAACGCCGTTTTCACATCCATCTGCTCAAGCTCTGTATCAAAGTTTACCACAAATGACAGAATGATTCTCATTGAGACATGTTTTACAACTGGTGCAAAAATCTCGTTGTAGTCAACACCTTCAACTTGAGTATACCCTTTTGCAACCAGTCGTGACTTGTATCTCGGATCTTCCACTCCTAGAATCCCCTCCTTTATCTTATGAATCCATTTGCAACCAATTACCCTTTGTCTCGGTGGTCTCTCAACCACATCCCAAGTATGATTTTTATCCAAAGCAGTATTTTCTTCTTTCATAGAAGCATTCCACTTCTCCCAATCCTTACTCTTCATAGCTTCTGCTAGAGACTTAGTCTGTCGTCTAACCCTGTCTCGAGCCAGCAGGTAATCACTCAAATTTTCATCTGAATCGTTTGGCTCTTCTTCAGCTGTCTCCTTAGTACTTTCCTTTGAATCAGGATCCCTTTTGTTTTCACCAGTAACTCCACCTTGAATAGTATTCCCTGAGTCAGAAGTAAATCCCACCTTAACTGATGAAGTTCCTTGATAAGGACCCTGAATCAAATCAGCTTTAAACGTCACACGTTTTTCCCTTAAACCGTTTTCAACTTCCTTTCATTTATACTTCATGTAGAACTTGTCTTCATCAAATACCACATTTCTGCTTATCGTTGATTTACTCTCCTCAGGAATCCAAATCCGATACCCTTTACTACCTTGCGAAGTTTTCGTGCTCGGAAAGTCCTTAGACTTTTCTCCGATTTGTTTCCGCGCTTATTTCGAACTTTGCGGAGGTTTTGGTTATTGATTCCGTCGTAACCGTTTTCGACCTCAACATATTTTGAACTCAATAGAAGCATTAGGAGTTCGGTTAATAAGATATACCGCAGTAGAAGCCGCTTCAGCCCAAAACTTTTTCTCCAAACCCGATTCCACTAACGTACAACGAATCTTGTCTGCTATTGTCCTGTTCATCCTTTCTGCAACACCGTTTTGTTGAGGAGTATAAGTACTGTGTCGCTTGATACCAGAATCTTTACACATCTTCTCCATCTGGTTATTGCAAAACTCCAATCCATTATCTGTGCGAAGACATTTAACTTTCTTTCTTGTCTGCGTCTCAACAAGTCTTTTCCATTATGATATGTTCTCATATGCTTCATCCTTAGATCTTAAGAACCTAATCCACACCTTCTTAGAGAAGTCATCAATCAAAGTGAGAAAATACTTGCAGCCGGACAAATTTTCTTCATTAGAAACTGATCCCCACAGATCACTATGAACATACCCAAGCAACTTTGTTGTAATATGCTTAGCTTTTGGGAACGGAAGCTTATGAGCTTTTCCCATTGCACATTCTTCACAAAACTCCAAAGTATGAACTTCTTTCTCAACCAGATATTCCCTTTTGACCGAGAAATTCATATTCTTTAAACTCATGTGCCCCAGCCTAAAGTGCCACAGATTTGTCATGTTTGTATCTTGACGAACCACATTAACTTCAGCTTTGACCACAGATCCATCCAGGTAGTACAAACCATCTTTATAGCTCCCAGAAATAACTTTCTTCTCACCTTCGTAGAACACCACCTTGTAGTTCTCTCCTGAATTAGTACATCTATTTTTCTCAAGCTGATCATATGAAATCAGATTTCTGGCCATTGTTGGCATGTACCTCACACCCGTGAGAATCACAGTTGTTTTATCCGCATTGACTATGTTATTTCTTTTTACTTCACAAACTGTGTTATTTCCCATCTTCACTTTACCTCCATCCACCTCTTCTAGATCAAACAGCACTTCTCGGTTAGGTGTGATATGAAACGTCCACCCAGAATCAAGAACCCATTCTCTATCTGTGTTTTAGTGCTTGCAGTGAGAGTCATAGGAAACTCCCTTTCACATACCATGTTAGCAGAATTTGGTGTTTTAGACTCTTTTCTATCAGGGCAATCTCTCTTGAAATGTCCTTCCTTCCTACACACCCAACACTCCTTAGCCTTAGGTTGACTTCTACCCTTTGACTTTGACCTGAAGTCTTTTCTCTTTGATCTACCTCTTCCTTGATTATTTGACCTTTTTTTTCAATTCTTCCTCTAGAAACCACCAAGCCTTCTGACATTGCTTACGGACGCTTACCTAAGCCTTTCTCAATCCGTTCTGCTTCTTTAGCATATGCAGAAGCTGTGACTTCTTTCAATGTTAAGGTCTCCTTTCCATTTCCATATTTTAACGTATGAACCAAGGAATCATATTGAGGTGGCAAGCATGTTAAGACCTGTATAGCGTGGTCTTCATCAGAAACAGTTATCTTCAGGCTTGCCAGATCATCAATCAATTTCAAGAAAGTGTCAAGATTCTCTTCTATGCTCTTACTTTCAATCATCTTATAGCTAGCAAAACGCTGCTTAAGATAGATTTTCTTCGTAAGCGTTTTAGTCTGATAATCTCCTTCTTGTGCTTTCCAAACTCCCTTAGCAGTAGTTTCACGCATCACCTTCCTCAACACAATGTTCGTAAGACTGGCACAAATGAGATTCCGAGCTCGAGTATCCTTCTTTTTAACAAGAGGATCTATCTTGACCTCTTTAGAGTCACCATCCTTAACACCTTCTGATTCTTCTTTTGATGATGATGATGCAGCATCAGCATCAGTACCCAAGATATGTCCCAATCCCTGCAACTCAAGTTGCATTAACATTTTGAACTTCCACAATCCAAAATCACCAGTACCATCAAACTTCTCCAACTCAAGCATTGCACGAACTGACTCCATCTTGATAAGCTTTTAGATTGAACTTGTTGGGGTCAAAATCGGTACGACGGAATCAATGACCAAAACTTTCCGCAAAAATAAAACTACGTTTTGTAAAAAACGAGAAGTTGTTTTACGAAACTCTAAAGACTTTCTGAATAAAGGAAATCCGCGCGAAACTTGGAAATTGTCATCTCGGAAAAATGAACGAAACAATCTCCGATTACACGATTGCCAAAGTTAAGCAAAAATCCGCAAAATACCGCATCCGCCACACTACGAGCAGGTTCGACCAAACCAGTTCGACGTACAACAAGCCGAACCAGCCGGTTCAGATCACCGTACGGCGAACTGGTTCATCCCGGACCAGCTCGCCGTACAGAGAGCTGAACCAGCTGGTTCAGCTCGCCACACGGCGAGCTGGTTCGGCCAAACCAGCTCATTGTACGGCGTGCAGGTGGTCACGAACCAGCTCGCCGCACGGCGAGCTGGTTCAGCCAGACCAGCTCGCCGTACGTCGAGTTGTCCATCCCGAGCCTCACTCCCCCAAATTCTTGACGCAAGGCATACGTCCTTTGATTTGATTGTGCACTGAACCTTGATTGAAACATCCGTCGATTCTTTCACCATTCGAGTTTTACGATAAAAATCATAAAATTTTTCTTTTCTCGCAAGAATTCGGAAAGATCGTTTATAACGGCAATGATTAAACGAAACATCGTACATTGTCAAACTGTATGATTAACTGGAGACGTTTTATGAAAATGACATTGTATCAGGAAACGATCTCGTCTAAAATTATAAAACGTTTTTATCGCAAAACGGCTCGGAAATCTTAAAACGCGATAAAAGCCTAATCACGATTTAGACGAAATTCAGCGCAAAGATACAATGACGGTTTGACCATTTACTTGCAGAAAGAAGATAAATGTCAAGTTTGAAGATAAATGTCAAGTTTGAAGATAAATAGAAGGTTTCCGAAGATAAATGGAAAGATCGAGATAAATGGAAGATTTCCGATAAACTCGAATCTGGTCGAAAAGGAAGGACCAAACCACCTAGGGAGGAGTATATAAGCAGAAGGCTGATATCACTCAAATTACCCTAAGGAGTCAATTACTCTCTCAAATAAGAGGTTCAGTTGTAGTACTTAGGGATCGAATCCACATGGAGCTAAGGAACACAAAAGATGTAATCCTTAATGATTATGCTAGGTTGATTAAGTTTAAAAGTAAATAACATTTTTGTGAACAATGGTAAGTTGCTCAAGGAATTGGTTTAGGTTTTGAACAATAAAAGAAAGTATAAATGTCTTAATAAGTTGCATGCATGATATTAAAGAACTTCAACTCTTAGATAAATCTATTAGCTATCGCTATATAGACTCGTCCATTGATCTGACTGCCAACAATATCGATCGATGTTTTGACAGCTGTATCGAACGATATGGGTTGTCATCGATCGATTACTTTATAGGAGTATCGAATGATATAGCTTTAGATCGAATTGGATATATATCCACCAAGATCATAGACCGGCTCTCGCAATCCATGATCATACTCTAGTTAGCTACTCCATAGTAAGCATTAGGGTTCATCAGGATAATGAATATCACAACTCATCATTCCATAGTTGGGGATAATCCTTCATACCTATTCGAACCCTAAATCTAAAAAGTGAATCTACTCAGACATGGCTAAGTATTTCATAACATCAAGGTACTAATAGAAACTTACTAGATTAGAAGTGAGAACTTTTGGTTCAGTTAGATAACAAATCTCTTTTTATCTTGCTTCTAGATCTAGAATTCTATAACCTTTGATGGACAAGAAAACGAGATGAAAAGTTTACTTTTAATAAATGAATGGTGCAAAACAGTAGCAACAAAAAGAACTAAGTAATATGAAAAGCACAAAAATATGAAAGCACACTTTGCCAAAACACATAGGCAAAGCTATAATTTTGAGTTCCATTAGGTTAAAAACTCGTCAGGGACAATCTTGTAATATTAAGAGAACTTGGGCTTCAACTCGGCTAAGTCCAACTAATCTTCGCGCTTCATATCGATCGATGGTACTAGGAGTACATCGATCGATGTAGTATCGATCGATATGTATCTCTGAATATCGACCTCGTTGTCTGATCTTCATAGTCATCTCGGAAAACTCTCCTTTAAGCTCCATAAGGGCACCTAAATCATCACTTTACTCCAAAATGCTCTTGAACCTGAAAACATACCTAATAGACTCCAAAACATATATATTTATAGTAACATCATCTTAATACCATGGCTTAAAGCGGGTAAAAATCATGGTATATCAACTCCCCCAGACTTAACATTTTGATTGACCTCAAGCAAACACAATAGTTAGTTTTGAAAAGAAGTTTAAAAATAGTAGGGACTCAATCAAATCTTAACTTAGAATCATCACCTCTACTTTGTTGCAATCCACATCTAAGAAATCCTAACCACAAAAGTACATCATGCAATATCCTAGCTTAGCAACCAAATT
>JABAYD010000017.1:0-22441 GCA_014822095.1 Diplotaxis tenuifolia
TGAAACCACCTCACACCACACACCATCTTACTTGGTACTTTTTTTTTGGATAAAGATGACATAGAAACTTCACGAGACCATTAGGAACCATATCACTCTTTGGTACTTGATGTGGCACGTTCCTAAAATCCGTAACAACATTAGCTGAGAGGAGATTTTACTAGGTATCTTAAACTTGAGGCCTTTTCAAAAGGTAATAAGACCTTCTATGTCAACATCAGTATACTTTTGCTCACATTTAGAGAGATTCGATTTGTGAGACCCCCCCCCCCCGCCCCCAACCCATTTAAAGAGATTCAATTTGTGGGCTGACACCTCGTATGACGGCTACTGCGGTAAGTTTTTGAAGACTTTGAATTACTACCATATGATCTTTCTCCACCTCGTGAGTCTCTTCTTGATAGATTATTGATATTTGTAGTACTCAATCTCAAGCATGTTCAATTTTGGAATTTTTTGTGAAAGTGTGACTAAAAGGATAAATGCGGTGACTTAGGAAAAAAATCAATTATTCAAATCTTTGAACATACACTATCATATATAACAACCTGGATGTTACAATAACACCTCTCAGAAAATGCAGTATCATCGTTATAACCATCATCAATATTAGCGTGAGTCCACATATGATTTCACACTCGTACAACTTTGGCTCTAATACCACTTATAAAGCTCCAACCGATTATAGCTAATGAGACTTCCACGCACGTTAATTTGGCACATAGGTCTACCATGTTCAGTATGTTAATTTTTTCACACGTTTAAAAAAATTGGTTTATTGATCTTGTAATCATCACATGACTTTTTACATATTTGTTCGTCACCCACACAGTAATCTGAATTACTTCCCCAAAAACACCTAATCTTGGAAATTTTTCGAGATATAAGACCGAAAATAAGTACATTTTGGATATAAATAATCAAATCAGTTTTAAAAATTTTCAACACACTTTTAGGTACCACAAACCGGTGTTACAATTTATCACAGAACAAAACAAGTGTAACAAAATTAAACCATTAGTCCACACGGTTCTTTATATATAACTTCATCACTAAGATGTTTTATATCGTCTAGTCAACAACATATATGAATATTCAATAATCTCATCTTTTGTTTTCTAATGGGCAATTTCATCCATCATATTCCATTGAGAGCATTTGAAACCACCTCACACCACACACCATCTGACTTTGATACTTTTAATTTTGATAAATCTGACACAGAAACTTCACGAGACTATTAGGAACCATGTTACTCTTTGGTACTTGATGTGCAACGTTCCTAAAATCTGTAACAAAATTAGTTGAAGAGGAGATTTCACTAGATATCTTAAATTTGAGAAACTTTAACATAGTCCTTTCAAAATTTTATAAGACTTTCTAGGGTAAACAACTTTTTTCCAGTCTAGATGTATCCTATAGTAACACATCCACACAATATTTCATGCTCTTCCTATTTGCACACATTTTATGTGTACGAATCTAATTGCACATATTTTAAGTATATGAATCTATTTACTCCTATTTTCAAATATCAAAACCGAAACCACAAAGGTGAAGGTTAGCTTTGGTGTACTGGTTTAGAATCTAAACCGATATTAAACCAGTTGGTATCGAACTGAAATTTAAAACCCAATCTGACCTGATGTCCAAATAGAACTTGACACTACCTCCTACTGAAGTGTTGGATCGAGTACTATTTGAATATTAGGTTGGGTCAGGTTTTAATTTATGTTTTATATCAACTGATTTGATTGATTTAACTTGTTTGATATTGATTTAGATTCTAAACCAGTAAAACCGAGCTAAACCTTTGTCTGTGTAGTTTTGGGTTTCAATTTTTTAAAATGGGGGTAAATAGTTTCTCGTATACTTAAAATGTGTGTAAATAGGACGAGTCTAAAAGGTTGTGTGGAACTGTTAATAAACAGGTTTCTAGTGGGAAAATAGGTCGTTTACCTGGTTTTCTATGTAAACATTGTTATACTTTGTCCTCACATTCAGAGAGATTCAATTTGCGAGATTAAATTTCACAATTTTAAAAAATTGGTTTATTGATATTGTAATCATCACAGAACTTTTTCCATAGTTGTTCATCACTCACACAGTAACATGAATCACTTCCCCATATGACACTCGTATTTCTACTATTCGAGTTCAAAGACACCTAATCTTAGAAATTTTTCTAGATATGTGACCGAAAAATAAGTATATTTTGGTAATATAAATAATCAAATCAATTTATTCAACTTTTTAACCCATTTTTATGTACCATAAAACGGTTTGTTACAAGTTACGACTGAACAAAACTAGTGTACCAAAATTAAACCTTCAGTGTACACAGTTTTTTATATATAACTTCATCACTAAGATGTTTTATATTGTTTTGTCAACAAGATAAATGAATATTCAATAATCTCAGCCTTTGTTTTCTTATGGGCAATTTAATCCATCATATCCCATTGAGAGCATTTGAAACCACCTAACACCACACACCATCTAACTTAGATACTTTTTATTTTGATAAATTTGACACATAAACTTCAAATGACTATTAGGAAAAATGTCACTCTTTGGTACTTCATGTGCCACATTCCTTAAATCTGTAACAACATTATTTGAAAGTGGAGATTTCATTAGATTTCTTAAATTTGAGATACTTTAACATAGCCCTTTCAAAAGTTTATAAGATTTTGTAGGGTATACAACTTATTTCCACAACAGAAGTATCGTATAATAACAGATCCACACAATCTTTCATGCTCGTTCTAGTTGCACACATTTTAAGTGTATAAACCTTATTGCACATATTTTAAGTATATGAATCTATTTACCTTTATTTTCAAAGATCAAAACCAGAAACTACACAGATGAAGATTTAGCTTGGGTTTTCTGGTTTAGAATCTAAACTGATATCAAACAATTAGTATCCAACTGAAATTTAAAACCCAATCCAATCTCTTATCCAAATAAAACTTGACCCAACCTCCTACTGAAGAGTTGGATCGAGTACTATTGAATATTAGGTTGGGTTGGGTTTTAATTTCTGTTTTATATCAACTGATTTGATCAGTTTAACTGGTTTGATATTGATTTAGATTTTGAACCAGAAAAACAAATATAAACTTTCGTCTGTGGAGTTTTGGGTTTCGATCTTTGAAAATGGGGATAAATAATTTCTCATATACTTAAAATGTATGCAGTTTGGACGAGCATGAAAGATTATGTGGAACTGTTAATATACGAGTTTATGAATGAGAGATTCAATTTGGGAGATTCCTCCCCACCTCCCCCCCCCCCAAATAAAAATACTTGGAATTTTATCATTGTTTTTTCAAACTTTTAATTTTCTCAATTAATATTAAAATTATTCATGGTGTATTTTATGAAAGGGAGAAGTATTTATTTATAGTGTTCTGATGTAGTAAAGAGTTTGGTTAGTTTTCTCACTGAAATTTCAACTATGGTTGGACTTTATAAACACTTTAATAGCAAAAATTAAACACTTTTAATAAACTTCGCTAAACTCATGTTTCAGTTACATTATGTCCCATATGTATTCTCCTCTATTCTGCTTCTGCATCAGCATGTGCACGAATTCAAGTAGGTTGTCCTTACAGAAAACTGCCAAAACTTCTATTTAAATTAAATTAAAATTTTGACCAGTTAAAATTTTGACCAACAATCGCAAGTTCATTGTTTTTGAGAACGTAGATTAGGTTTTAGCCTAACATGTGGGTAGAACAAATTAGTATTTTCTTAAAATTTTAAGTTAAAAATAAAATCAGTATCTCCTCCAACAATAACACTAAATTTGGTGTTAAAACTACACTAAATTTGGTATTTTAGTATCATACTTCTTTTGCCATTTTTAACGAGAACGCTGTATTTTACACCAAAACTTATATATTACACTATTTTATTTTTGAGAAACTATTTAAACAATCAGTTTCATAGTATTTTTCATGTTTACTTTAACTATATTTATTTTAACTTCTAAAAATGTAAATAAATACTTATAACCAATCTAGATTTAAGGTTTAGATTTGAGAGATAGTGTTTCAGAGATTAGAATTTAGAATTTTAATAAATATATAAATAAATATTTAAAAGTAAATAGAAATTTTGGAATAGTTTCAACTTTCATAAAAATAATTTCGAAAAAACTAATTTTAAACAATTTATAAAAATTTGAATTTTAAAATGTATAATTAAAAACCTATAAAAATTTATTTTTTTAGTGTTTTACTTATTTATTTAAAAAATTATCTATATTTATATATTTATAATATACAAAGGTATAAATGTCTTCTGCCTCTTTAATGAAATCTAATTTTTAGGTGTTTTTGAAAATGTTCATATGGAGAAAGTAAACAATAATAATAGTACCAAATAGAAGGTAAATGCAATTTCCTCTTAAGATTTTCCAATTTGAATAATTTTATTTTATTATTTGTAATTGGTAAATAATTATTTTATCACAAATAAATATTCTGTTTGTTAATTTTTCTAGTTATGAATTTATTAAATTTATTTACATTTATATTTTGGGTTTACTTTAGTAAAAAAGTACTTGGGTTTACTAATATCAATATTATTAAAACTGAGGTAAATTTTGGTATTTTTTTGGAAATAAGAAAAGTAAAATAAATGATAATTGTTTGGAAACATGGATAGTAAATTAAGTACTTCTTTTTATTTGCGTATTTAGCCATTACATTTAAAATAAATTAAATCTTTTCTTTTTATATTCTTTTATTTACAGATCCTGATATTATATTTAAAATAAATTTAAATTAATTAATTACAATGGTATTTATTTTTTGGTGGTAAAAAATAAAACACAAACTGAAAATAATTTAAAATATAAAATAAAATAATATTAATATATAGTATTACCTTATTTAATTTAGTAAAATATAAAATGTCGAGAGTTTAATTATCAAAAAAAAATAAAATATAGTAAAATTAATGATAATTCATAGAAAAATAATGAAAAATTTTAATTTTTTGTATGTTCTTTCATTTTAAAATAAATTAACAAAAAACAACATCTTAATATATGAATAGTACAATTACATCAAATTGCATCAAGTTATAAAACTTCCAATATAATACTATATACAAATATAAAATTATTATAAAACAATTATATCATAAAATAATATTTTACCTATATGTAAATTCCATAACATAAAAAAAAATATTTTTTTTTAATAAAACCAGCGGTTTATAAATTTACCTTAATCACAAATTAAATCAAACACCCGCACAGGGATACGTGTCAAGTTCTAGTTATACTTTATAAACTTATTAGAGAAGAAGCCAGTGGCGAACATACGTTGTCTAAGGAGGAGACACCTGCCCCCACAAAAATATCATTAAAAATAGTATAGTTGGTTTCATTCATTAGTTTACCCCCCTCTAAACCACGGTTCAAACCTCCTCCCCTACAAGAAAACATATTTTTTTACGAGGGCTATATTCCTTGTTATTTGGTCATAATATGAGACGTTACTTTACGAGGAAAATGTGTCATCGTAAAAGAGACTGAACGTAAAAGAGACTTTACGATGAAAATGTGTCATCGTAAAAGAGACTTTACGACGAATGAACAATGTAACCTGTTTCCCTTGTCAATATTCATCGTAAAAGACTCGTGATAAGAAAGCTTGGATTTGCAGAGGTATGGATACACTGAATAATGACTTGTATAAGATCGGTTTCTTATTCTGTGATTATCAATGGTTATCCTTATGGTCAGTTTACTCCTACAAGGGGGATTCGACAAGGGGATTCATTATCACCATATCTTTTCCTTATTTGTGCTGAGGTTTTGAGTCAAATGGTGGATAAGTGTCCGGCTCAAGGTGGTTTTCATGGAATGAAATTGGCGCGTAGGTGTCCTACTGTCTCGCATTTGTTATTTGCTGACGATTCTCTTTTCTTCTGCAGAGCAACAGCAAGGAATTGTGGGAGTATGGCTCATATTTTGCATGTGTATGAAAGTGTTTCTGGCCAAAAGGTTAATCTTAATAAATCATCAGTTATTTTTGGTAAGAAGAATCCTCACCACATTCGACATCAGCTACAGAGTATCCTCAATATTCAGAAGATTGGAGGAGAAGGGCAATATTTTGGGATTGCCTGAGCAATTTGGTAGAAGTAAAGTGCAAGATTTTCAGTATATCATTGATAGAGTGAAGAGACAGTTGGAGCCTTGGTACAACAAATAGCTTTCCCAAGCGGGTAAAAGATTACTCATTAAATCCATTCTTCAGGCTATACATGTTTTTCTTATGAGCTGCTTCCTGTTACCAAAAATTGTTTGTGAAGAAATTAATTGCCTGCTATCAGAGTTTTGGTGGGGTAAAAATGAGGATAGAAGAAATATCCCATGAATTTCATGGAAAAGATTGTGTTTACCTAAGAAGGAAGCTGGTATGGGTTTTAGAGATCTATATAGCTTTAATAAGGCTCTTTTAGGGAAACAAGCTTGGAGAATCTTAAAGATCAGGGGCTTCTAGCTAGATTATATAGAGGAAGATATCATAATGCTACAACCTTTTTACACTCGTCGGCATCTAAAAGTTCTTCCTATGAATGGAGATCAATCCATGAAGGGAAAATGTTGATTATGGAAGGGTCGAGAGTTCTAATTGCGGATGGAACACATACTAATGTTTGGACATATAAATGGATACCAGTTCATCCACCACGGTGTCTTTTGAGACAAAAACAGAATCAAGTGATGAAGGTATCAGAGTTGATTGACCAAGACACACGTCAATGGGATTACGAGAAGCTAAATGTTGTTTTTAGCCCTCAGAATCGAGATCTAATTGCTTCTATAGGTCTCTCAAGGTATAAACAAGTTGATGAGTATATATGGCCAACTGTGAGCTCAAGAGATTACACGATAAAGTCAGGTTATTGGGCGGTTACTCACTTATGTTACGAAGGTGAAGAAATTAATCCACCAGAAGGATCAGTGCAACTGAAAGATAGAATTTGGAAAATGAAGATTCTTCCAAAGGTTCAACATTTCTTATGGAGGGTGACCTCAGGGGCACTGCCAACAGCAACAATATTATGTACAAGAGGAGTTCATATTGATCCGACTTGCCAACGCTGTTGTATGGATGAAGAGGACATCAATCATATGTTATTTACTTGTCCTCATGCAGTATATATATAGATGTTCTAATGATCTACTCGCAGATAAATTTAATGATAGTCTGGAACATAATTTGGGTTTGATGATGGATCATTACAATCACACAGACAGTACTAGTTCATGTTGGATAGCATGGTTTATTTGGAAATGAAGAAATCATTTTTATTCTTCAGAAACGAAATGTCCATCCCGTTGAAGATGCTAGGAGAGCTGTGGAAGCTGATCGTTCGGTCAATTTAGCATAAAACCGAAAGTCTTCTTTATGGGAACCACCGCCACATGGCTGGCTGAAATGTAACTTTGATGGGAGTGTTAATCAGGATATGGTGGCTAGAGGTGTAGGTTGGATCGTAAGAGATGACATTGGGTCATATATTGCTGCTGGAATTTCTAAAATAAATTGAATTAACACAAGTTTGGAAGCTGAAGCACGAGCCTTGTTGTATGTTCTTCAAAAAGCTTGGATATCAGGGTGTAGGAAGGTATGGTTTGAAGGAGATTGTAGTGTTCTTACAAGGATAGTTATTACAAGACAACTGGATGTAAGTCTTGGCAACTTGGTCTATGATATCTTCCATTGGACGTCGATCCTCCCGCTATGTTCCTTGGACCATGTGAATAGAGAGAGGAATCAAGCAGCGGATAAACTTTCTAAGAAATGTTTTGAGTATGATAACTTGTCTTATGTATTTGAACCCCCTCCAATTTGGTTAAGGGACTATTTGTATCATCCTTTCACTATTTAATAAGAAATGTTTCTGTTGTTAAAAAAAACACAAAACTATTCGAAACAAAATATATACTAGGAAAATTGTTTTTTAGACCAAAACAAATTAATACATTGTTCTTTTATGTTAATTTATATTTTGTATTATTTTTTATTCTAATGTAATTAAGTATTTTTGAAAATTAATCAAATAAATAGTTTTATAAACAAAACAAATTAAAAACTGTAACTAATGATGAAATATCGGTATGAATTTAGTGGTATATTCAGTTTAAAAATGTATAAATCATAATTTCATATTTTGTTCTACAGATACTAGAATTAGCATTCTACGGAGTAGAATATGAAGTCAATATTTTTCAAAATATCTATTTTGTTTAGAATACATATTCTACGTAAATAAGAGTAATATAAAATTGTTTAGAATACATATTTCGCGCTTCATGTTCCTCTAAAATCAGTAGAAATCGAAATCTAAACATTACTATAAAATCTAAAATAGGTAGAAATCATAACCTACATTTTACTATAAATCTAAAACCTGTAGAAATTGATTTAATATATTTTTATTGCATTCTACATATAGTATAATACATACTAGAAGTTGATCCGCGAACCCGCGCGGGTGTTAGTTCATATATATATATATATTTTAATTTATATTTTATATGTGACTATTATATATTTTAGATGTGTCATTATTTTAAAATAAAATTATATCACGAGTATTAATTCTCTTAGTATACATTTATATTTATAAATGATGGTGTATGATGTAAATGTGATCATTTAATTATGTGTATATAATTGGTAGATATATCATGTATTTCTCATAATCTATTATTGTTTGGTAAATAATAATATGCAATAATTTTTAATAATTTTATATAGAGAAAATATATATTACACAAGTGGATTTTATGTTTTTTACAAAACTAAAGAAGAAATTCCTTTATTAACAATATGTAATATTTGTTTTCAAATCATTTTTGTAAACAACATAATAATTATCATCTTAATAAAAATAAAATAATAATTATGATTCGGGCTGGATTGATGCAAATATAATTTGTTCCAAAATCAGATACAATATTAGTTAAAACCTTTTTAATAGTGTTATTCAAGTTTCCAAACATACATGTTTTCAATACTACTATCCATATTTCCAAACAACTACAAAATGTACTTAATTTTTAATAATATAGTTTCTATGGTTAAGGACAATCTATTCCAAAATTTTAGTAATAAATTATTTGGAAGTATTCGGTTACAATATATTAAAAAAATATATATAATTATTATTTTCTAATTTATAATTTTGAATTAATAAAATATTTCCAAATATTTAAAATTGAATTTGGAAATAGTTTTTTAAACAAAATTGGAAAATTACTTTTTAATATTTGAAAAGACTTTTTAAAATATTTGGAAATATTCAAAAATATATTTTTAAGTTCAAATAGTTTTTTATTTCGAATTAGTTTAAAAAAAAATATTTTGATTTTTTTAATTTAGAATTATTTTTTGAAAATATTTGGAAATATTTTTGGGAAATTTATTTTATTTAGAATTATTATTTTTATTTCAAAATACATAAAAAATAATTTCGAATTATTTTTTTAAATATTTGGATTTTAAAAAAATTTGGATATATATATTTTTAGCACTATAAAACTCTTAAATCTAAAATATATAATTATTCTTTTCTAATTAGAATTTTGAATTAATAAACTAATTTTTGAGGGCATTATTGCGTTTTAGAGAATATTTAGCTTAATAGAACAATTAAACGTTGAGATTTGGCTAAAGGGAACATGTACTAGTTGTTTTGGACTAAAAAAAATTTTCTCAATATTATGAGTAAAATATATTAGCCCCACCTTAAACGAATGTGCTTCCTCTCTAACCAACATTGGTCTGGAATTACATTCCTTTTTACATGACATAATTTGTCTAGTGATAATCATATAGTGGATGGTCCATAACCAAGCTTTAGACAAAGGCCCATCAGGCCATGGTGTTTGCCCTTGGCGGCTGGAGCCATGTTTTTCATTTATTTATAATAGTACTTTTTATATTCCTAGTTGGTTTAGGATTTGTATACTTTTCATATATCATATCATGTAATCCTTATATAAAGAAACCTCATGATATCAATAATATACACCACTATTTTACAACACGTTATAAGCACGATAGTCCCTACCCTAAAATCAAGAAACTAAATCCGATTTTCGCAAAACCCTAACCGGCGCTCTCTCTCTTCTTCCTTAACGACGCAACTTGAAAGAGGTCATTCTCTTAAACCATGAGGACCAAAAAATGATCAAGATATAAAATCGAAGCCCTCGCCGAGACGAATCTATCTGTGCAAACCTCCCGTCGACCTGACTACCAACGCGCCCTCACGCACGATACAGTGAACGCCGATTTAGGCTTGGAAACTAAATTCGATTTCAAAGATAAATTTATCATACCTTAGTTGATTCATGTTATTTTCTTAACTTATGACATTCATGTTATCTAATACTCCATTGTATTGTTTCATGAGCTGAGGGGATTACAATCTAATATCAATAAGGTGTTCTTTCCTTTTCAACAGGCATATAGCTCTTTCTTTTTTACTCGGCAAAACCTAACCGGTTTTCCTTTTCCCAGAAAGAACCCAGCCGACTCCCTTCGTTCTTTCCTTTTCTCTGCACAAGTCTAACCTAAGGAACCCTAGGCGCTTCTTCCCTTCTCCTTGAGGCGCACATCTTTCTTGTTTCTCGGCAAGTACTAGGCCGAGAAACCCTTAAGCTCAGCCGCACCATCTCAGCTCATGGTTCTCCTTCTCTATCTAAGATCGTCCGGTTTTTAATCACATAAGATTAAAGGTAATCACTTAGACCCTAATAATAGAAATCGATAATCTAAGATTGGAATCAAGAAATTTATGATAGGATATCGGTTAGATTTTGTGATTACTTGATCATATAGAACCGGATGATAGGGATATAAAATCGTTTGTATTAAGAACCCTAAACCTTATTTATAAAACGATTTGATTGTTGTTCACACGTTTAGAACTTGATAAATTGTTCTAGTTACTTTATTACATGAACCAGTTGCTTGTTGTTAAAACCGGTTGCATATTGTGTGAACTTGCTTGATTAAAAATAGACCAAACTGAATATGATTGATAAGTTAATGCTTTAAGATTGATTGCTTGACTGATCCGCTTGAATGATTTAAGAAACTACATGCTAAGACTGATCACATGATTGCTTGCATACTCATTGATACATATTGATAAGGCCGTGTAGCCTAAGCATCATAGTGATACTTATAGACCATGCATTCTTGACTTGTCTCGCACCATGGTCGATTAGTAAATTGTTTTGGTCATGATACTTGTGAAACCGTATGCATTGATTATTTTAATTGGTTGCATGAATTCTAAATAGAATTGATTGATAATATGATTTCAGATAATGGAATTTGAGCCTTCGGATTATGATGCCTTAAATCTGTCTGGATATAATTATCTTGAATGAGAAATGAACACTTCAGTTGTCATAAAGTCAAGAGGACTTGGTAGGAGTATAATTCAGGGAAATTATGCAACGGAAAGTGAAAAGTATAGGACCATAACAATTATGCGCCATCACCTTACTGAAGATCTGAAAATCAGTATCTACATATTAGAATCCTTATGGCCTTTGGACAGACTTAAAATCCAGATACACAATGGTGTCACCAAAGGTCAGGCATGAATGGATGAGTCTCAGATTCCAAGACTTTGAGTCTGTGGATGAATATCACTTGGTTTTGTCCAATATCGTTTACAAACTGAGACTATGTGATGAAGTGGTAACAGAAGAGGATTTACTATCCAAGATATACTCCACTTTCCATCCAAGAGATCTGTTATCAGGACATATCTATATAGAAAGTGGTTTCACCACCTATAATGATATGCTTTCATGCCTATTGATAAATGAGCAAGATAAGTTGCTAAAGAAAATAAGTGAGATCAGACCTCTTGAAGCCAAGATGGCCGGCCTATTTATTGAAGAATCCGAGGGTACCATGTCCAAAGTAACGGATGGAGTGGCCGAATTTTCTATTGACTAAGAAATATAAGATTTCTGACATTCTGATTTCTGTTAAGTTTCTGATTTATGCTTTGCTTTGTCATTCACAAATTTTGATATAATGATAGAATTGATTTGAGTTCATTTGACATTATATACTTGTCTGATTTTGCTTGACAATGTGAATGATTGTTAAAAGAAAGCTAAACATGAGTACAAAGTTAAGGGTATAGTGGCCTAGTTAATGAGCTACGACCAAGCCATTGCCTAAAGGGCATTATATACACCCATGAACCCATTGAGTTATCATAAAGATGGTTTCCAAATAGAAACAACGGACAAGAGAGCAAACAAAAGGATCCTTCAGATTTAAGAAAAACGCTTAAGACCTTATAAGAAAGTGGTCAAGACTATACATGAGTACTCTACTGATCTAGACTATGCCAGATATCAGTATGTTAAGAGGCAAAAGAGCCATGGTAACCAGATTGGTATACCAAACGAGATTATACACTATATGGCATGACTGGATTAGCCATCCTAGTTTTAACTTGATGCAAAGATTGATACTACAAAAGGGACACATAGTTAATCCATAAGATCTCACGTTGTATAACATGTACACAAGGGAAACTCATTAGGCTTTATGGTCCCAAGCATCACGAGATTATGAGTATGTTCATGAGGGGGAGTGAGGACAAATCATGTGGTCCATGACCATACAACAAATTCGTGTACCATGGGCTATGATCATGCTATAATCGGCTTGGAGCTGTAAGCTCTCTCGGTGGTACATCATCCACGTCCAGCCTAAAGCTTAGGGATATCATGAATTTACATGTATAAGGTTAAAATGCATCAGGCCATATAAGTGAGCATAGATACTCCCATCTCAGATTGAATACAAGTCATGAGCTAGAAATATACCATCTTAAGAGATTTTGAATAAACCACCACAGACATATGTGTCATCTAAGATGGAACCTCAGAAGATAATTGGGAATATATGTTGGACATAAGTATGATTTTCTCCCACGAGTTTTAAAAAGACATTGAGCCAAATATGGGTGATCATATTGTGGCCAGGTACACGGATTGCATGAGTCAATGAATCCAACTATCCAACATTAGAAGGAGAAAGTAATAAGCTGGAAAAGAATGATAAGAGAATGGTATTAACCATCAGTGTCTTGGCAAGATCCTCGGACTAGAGAATATGATTTAAGACGTCCATATATATATCAAATAGATGATACAAAGCTAGCAAAACTAGATGCCAGACATATTGACCCGAAAAGAAAAGAGTGACTATGACATACCAACTTAAGCACCACGAGTTTGATGTCCTAGAAGAGACATAAACAAGTTGCTACAGAGTCTATTAAAGATAGACCAATATGTTCCATATGATAAGGAACCTCGGAAAGAAAAGAAAGGTGCATAGAATGACAAATCATAAGGAAAACCAGACCAGACATAGAGATAAGGTCGGCCGGCATCTAAGGTACCAAATCATGTAGCTTGGGACGCCAAGCTGCACGTTAATAAAGGTCATTGGTAAGAATGAAATCTCTAATCGATTAGATCATGTTTGGAACACAATAGAATTACATAAAAGTGTCGACACACAAATGATATAAAGATGCATAAGAAAGTAGCACTTGAGTTAACGATATAAGCGAGGATCTGTACCCATGTAAGTATAAGAATGCATTCATGGACTAAATTGTGTCAAGAGAAAAACGTGAGGTTTAAAGAATCTAAAGAAGAGATGGGCGTATTGGCCATATATCTAGAAACACCATCTAATGATATAAACCATTGAATGGGTCTTGTGAAGGAAAAGAAATGAGATATATAGTACATGATCAAGTGGACTAAGGGGTTCATGTCCCTACTAACAGCATTCATGAATGGCTTGTTGCACAAGGATACTCACATGGATAAGAGAGAAGATATCAAAGCTCAAAAGATAATAAAGATACCAGAAAGATGAGAAAAGAAGTTTTTAAGAACAACATTGTTCCTAAGCTGTTTATGGATTGCAACAAAAGGAATTGCAATATATTTTGGTTAAAGAATTCGAGATGAAATATCTTGGAAAGACAAAGTTTGGTTTGGGTTTGCAGCTTGAATATATGAAAAATAGAATCCTTGTGCATATACAGAAAAGGTACTCAAGAAGTTTAAAATGGACCAATCTCACCCATTGACCCGCCCTATGGCCGTGAGAAGTCTAGAACCAGACACTGATCTGTTTGGTCCAAAGAAGGACCATAATGGCCAAAGAGGGCGTGACCAAAAGTATGTATGGTCGGAGACCATAACTTGATCAGAATACGGCATTGTAAATGGCAATAGAAGGACATTGCGTCCGTATGGACCAAGGCATGTCCGTGAGCACAAAGAAGCCGAATAGTTCGTATGTACTCGAGTAGAAAAACTCACCATATTCAAAGTATTTATGGTATAGCCAAACCATCAAGTCTAAAGGGACTATGAAACATGAGATGATATGTTAGTGATGATGAGACGTAGGTTAAAAGGTCATCTAAGTGAAACCACAAGTAGCTAACATACATGTACTGATCAAGAACCACACACATCCGAGATGTGGTGAAGAAGTAACCAATAAAGAGTTACTTGGGTCTATATATTATACTAATCAGTCCAAAGATGGTTTAATTTGTTTTGCTGATGCAGGTTATCTATCAGATCAGCATTGTGGTAGATCTCAGACCAAATATGTGTATACCTACGGTGATACAACAATATCTTGACATTCCATAAAGCAGATCATGGCGGCTACTTCATCTAATCATGTAGAGAGACTACTAAGGACCATGATCAATCATGTCGAAGTTGTTTGTGGAATAACCAAAGGCAGAGACTCACCACTCGTTATGTATGAAGACCATGCAGTATGCTTATCACAGCCAGAGACGTCTACATCAAAGGAAGCAAGGTTCAAGTGTTACAAGTTCGTTCAAGTGAGAATTCAGCTGATTTCTTCATCAAGTCTTTGCCTACCTCGACGTCAAGAAATTCATACATCAGATAGGAATGTGCAGACTGAAAGATCTTCTTCAGTGATGCATTCATTAGGGAGAGTATCATGTGTTGTATTTTTTTGTCTTGTCCTTGATTTCATTTTTTACCACATTGGGTTTTGGGTTTTACCATGAGATTTTAGTGGCTGGAGTGTTTACCTTAGGCGGCTGGAACCTTGTTTTCTATTTATTTGTAGTAGTACTTTTTTTTTATTTCTAGTTAATTTAAGATCTGTATACTTTCGATTTATGATGTTTGTAATCCTTATATAAAGTAAGCTTATGATATCAATAATATACACTAATTCTTCCATTTATTTTACAACAAAAACATCATTATTGACGTCCATTCATTTTGCGGCAAATTGACGTCCACTATAATTATTTTCCTTGTCGACTGCTTAGTCTAGTAAACACCGATTCTATCCAAATACTCTTCCTGATCATGTGTATATAAGGATTTGGTCTACGTATTTTATGAAAAATATACCGATATTTTGAAAAATATAAATTAATTATTATCTAAATGAAAAAAGTAATGGGATGACTTTCTTCTACTTCGCCTACTATTTAACATACACAGAGATGCAGATAGAGAACAATAAAACCAAAACCTTTTAACAATGAAATAGTTTTCACGAGCGTATATAAAAATATTGAATATCTTTCACTGAAAGTTAACAACAAAGTATGGTTGATCAAAGAAAAGAAATGTGGAGCAAGAGCACTGAAATGGCCTTGGAAGATGAAGGTCCGAGAAAGACAAGGAGGAAGATAGAACACCCCAAGAAGATGAAGACGATTCTAAAGAATCTATGGAATGTGGGAAAAGAAGATACGAGGAGATTGAAACATGCTTTGAAAGTAGGAGTTTCATTAACACTTGTGTCCTTACTGTATCTCATGGAACCTTTCTTCAAAGGTATCGGGAAAAATGCAATTTGGGCAGTCATGACTGTCGTTGTCGTTCTCGAGTTCTCTGCGGGTAATTATATCAACAATTATTTACATTTTGTTTGTTTGTGATCTTATCTCAATGGTGCTCATATTTTCACCATGGATGCGGTTTCTCTCTCTCTCCCTCTCTCAATTTATATGTGTATATATTGTTTTTTTTCCTTTCTCTAAAGCAAAGTTTGGACGCTACAAATGTCTTGAGTTTGATTGGTAACCTCATTCTTATTGGTGAAAGCTACATTTATAGTTTTGATAATTACCAAGCACAAAAATTTATAAGAATTGAGCAATATCACAAAGTATTTTTACAGTTTTTTAGCTAGTTAATTATATTTCCAGCTAAAAATTCTTACTGACTTGTGTTTCAATAGGATCAATTATACTTACAATTTATTAGCAAAAAGAAAAATAATTATGATTCAAGTGGTAGCATGTTTTATGATTAGGAAGAATAAAAAAATTTTCTGATTGGTTTTTTTCCTTAATAGATTAGTTAAGCGGGTCTGGACGCGGAATTTTTAATTGATGTTAGGTAATTCAATTTAGAGTTGTTCACATATTGCAAAATATCTGGCCATGGTAACTTGTAATATTAGCTAGCTATATATAATTGCAGGTGCGACATTACGCAAGGGACTAAACAGAGGATTAGGGACACTAGTAGCAGGATCTCTGGCATATCTTATTGAGTTTGTTGCTATTAATTCCGGTAAAATTTTCGGAGGTATCTTCATTGGCGCTGCTGTATTCATCATCGGTGCGTATTTCTGGTATACACTTCCTCTGGTCATACATTTATATTTCTAAAACGTTGGAAAATAAAATTCTAACCAGAGGTAGTGGTTTAGCAACCCTGAGTCCGATCCAATTCTTTGGAGAAGAAAATATTTTTTTAAATACATCTAAAAGCTGATTTTGAATATCGGAAGATATTATGTGGCAAATATTCTAAATGATTAAATAAAAATGAAATGAAAATTTAGAAATGGCCAACATTGTATGTTTAACTTTTGAAAATGCATTTAAATACCGTAATTTATAGATATAGAATTAAATTGTATATATTCCTATGTCTAACAGGATCAACGATAACGTACATGAGATTTGTTCCATACGTAAAGAAAAACTATGATTACGGTATGTTGGTATTTCTTTTGACGTTTAATCTAATCACAGTATCAAGTTACAGAATCGATACTGTGATTAAAATAGCACACCAGAGACTATTAACCATTGCTATGGGTATTGGCATTTGCCTTTTCATGAGCCTTTTGGTTTTTCCCATATGGTCTGGCGATGACCTTCACATGTCCACCGCTACTAAGCTCCAAGGACTCTCACGCTCTACTGAAGGTACATATCTCTTAAATCAAAATACTAAGCATGCAAATTAACCATAGTTATACATATTTGTGACTTTTATTCTTCATAGCCTGTGTAAGTAAGTATTTCGAGGAGAAGGAGAACAACAAAGAAGACTCAGATTCTGAATCTGATGATGAAGACGTAATCTACAAAGGGTATAAGACTTGTTTGGATTCTAAATCCTCTGATGAAGCACTAGTAAGTCATCTTAAATCAAAATCTTTATTTGAAATCCGACTAAATTCTTGACTGACATTGCTTAACATTAATTCGTCAACATTAATTTAAAATATTTATTTACAAAAAATCTAAAAGACTACACATATATTAAAAAGACAAAAGTTACATATTAAAATAAATAGAAAATGATTTCTTGTCACAGTTAGAACCTACGCACTAATTTATAATGGTCTAGTTACTCTAGTAGTTGGAATTCGCCTTGTAAATTTCAAGTTTTTGAAATATTCTTGCTTTTTAATTTATGATTTTTACTACACTAATTTGAAATATTTATTTAGATACTACCAATGTAAATGTTTTATAACACTAACTCTTGATGATGGTCTAGTAGTTGTTATTCACTTTGTAAGGAGGTTACAGTTCTGAGTTCTCTCTCTCTCTATGATTTTAACCATAACCATTGTCGATGTCCTAATGGCTATTCCACATACTTTGGGAAGTGTAGGCTTTGATATGTCATCCACGGTTGTTAAAAAGTGTTTAAGCTTAAAAACATTTTGATGGCGAACCTTCCAATACTAAGAAATTATTGAACATATTGACATATATATATACACATATATTTAGGCGATGTATGCAAGTTGGGAGCCAAGACACACACTGCGTTGCAATAAATTTCCATCTCAACAATACATCAAAATTGGCTCTGTTCTTCGCAAGTTTGGTCACACTGCTGTTGCTCTTCATGGTTGCTTACAAACCGAGATTCAGGTAAACCTAACTGTAAGTCTATAACGTTCCATTAGAACATATAAATTATATAACATATAGTGTTTTATAAACATACTTTATGTTTATTTTCAAGACTCCTAGGTCTATTCGTATCCTCTTCAAAGATCCTTGTGTTAGACTAGCCGGAGAAATCTGCAAAGTTTTGTCGGAACTCTCTGAAAGCATTCTAAACAAACGTCAATGCTCGCCGGAAATTCTTTCCGACAATCTTGAAGTGGCATTAAAAGACCTCAACGCGGCAATAAAATCACAACCTAAGCTCTTCTTGGGATCCAACCTTCACAGTGACATCACCAACAAACACTTAAACCGCAATGTTTCATATTACAACAGTAATAGCGTTGACGGAAATGTTTTGAGTCAGACAACGCAACTAACCGTCCCCGTGTCACAACCTCGGTTTAACAGCGCTGTTTCGCTCTCTAGCTTTATGGGTAACACGTCAGACCCGAGGTCGGTGAATAAACCGGGACCGGTTAGAGAGAAGAGGAGATTTAGAAAACAATTGAGTAAAGTTGCGGTTATGAAAAGTTTGGAGTTTTCGGAGGCGTTACCGTTTGCTGCGTTTGCGTCTCTTCTTGTGGAGATGGTGGCTAGGCTTGGTACTGTGATTGATGAGGTGGAGGAGCTGGGAAGGATCTCCTGCATCAAGGAGTATGATAAGACCGTTGATCGGACGGATGTGGAAGTGCGAATTGAGAAACCTGTGGATCTAGTGGTTGGAGATTGAACCGACCGGTACAGTTCGGCTTGTTTTGGTATAGTTCTCTATGTGATTCGATTCTCTTTTTCTGATGAATAATGGATACTGATTTCGTGTTTCGTATTTTTCTCGGAGTTTTGTAACACGAGTTTTTAATTTGTGATGCTTAACTTATACAAAAAAAAATGTATGCCTTTTTCTGTTGTCATTTATGGCAAGTCGCAACTCAAGACTTACCAAAAGAACTGAGAAAAGAAAATAATATAGGGCCCAACCGGGTTCGAACCGGTGACCTATTGATCTGCAGTCAATTGCTCTACCACTGAGCTATGGACCCATGTTATCATTAATGTACACTTGTTCAGTAATAGAAATACAAGTTATTATAAAATCACATTTTCAAATGTTAAAATCACATTATGTAGCTAAATTCAATTCCATACATATGGTCCCATCACTAATTTTTATAAAAGATTAGTTTACGAAAAATCATTGTTATCAACTTATCACTTCCACAAAGTTTGTTTTAAAGGTTAGTGACGTCAAGAAAAAGGTTCTTTATTTAGTGTGGTCCAATTAATCATTACATAAGAAATGAGAGAACGTTACAAATTTAAAGATAACAATAATCCATAGTCCTATTGAAAATAAACAGAGAAAACAAAACACAGCTTCAATCAAATACGTACGTAGCGTATACACTAATAAAACAAATCTATAATAATAGCTAAACCATCCATATAGACCAAAGCTATAAAAGTTGGAAGACTCGAACAATAAAAGGCGTTTTGGTCTTAGAAGAGGGACTTCTTTTTTTTTTGAACAACAGAAGAGAGAGACTTCAAACGAGACTCCGTCTAGGAGAGTTCTGAGTAACCGAATAAACCGGTTTGATCGTATCCACAGTTTGTCCAATAACCGGTTTGCATAGATTCATCCATGTGCTGATCTACATTGGTATGCAAAGTACTCGCTGGAAAATCTACTTCTTGACCGATAACAGGAAAATCAAAGTCTTGTAAATACTCAGATGCAAAATCTTGGATTTGAGGATAGTCCTACAAGAACATAATAAAACCAGTATTAGATAAACAAAACCTTGTTCCGGTTTAGTTATTGGTCAATTTAAAGTTGTATAATACATACTTTTGAAGAATCGAGGATGAAATCAGGTGAAATCCAAATGTTGGAAGAGTCTGTATCAGTAGATACCGGATTGAAAAATGTGTGATACGGAATCGTTCCATCACGACTAGGTGAAGTCACTCGACTAGAAAAACCAGAACTTTCTCCTGGTCCAAGTGTTTGTTCACTTAGGTTTCTTTGGATTTTTGAATTAGTCTTAATCTCATTCTTCTTAGCCACACGGCATAACACATAAGCTCCCTGTAATTTACCAACTTAGAAACAAATAAAGCATTATAGAATTGGACTAAAATGTAACATTCTTACCTTGTAATAATGTTGTGAACCTTGTGATGAACTTTCATCATCGCATAGTCGATATTCATGCATGAGCCAAGTGGTTCTGTCGCCTAACGGGGCACGACCTTTATAGAAAACTAGGGTTTTTCTATAGCCGATTGTAGTAGATGAACGACAAGTAATTTTCCTGTCTTTCCCGGTTGCTTTCCAATAACCGGCCTTTGTTCCTCGGTTTGTACGAAAACCATTAGGATATTTTTTGTCCCTTGAACAGAAGAAGAACCATTCCATGTCCCGGTTTGGTAGAAAAGACTTGTCTAAAAGTAACAAAAATAAATAATTTCTTGTTAGTTAAAATTTTCAAAGTATAATAAAAGATTGAAAATAACTTTGAAAATTTAAGTTAATTATTACCTGGTAACTCCCACGGATCAAATTTATAAAGGTCAATAAGGGGAATGACTTCAAGCTCGATCTCGAGACCTTCGACTTTTCTTTTCAGGTAATAGTCGATGAGTTCTTCATCAGTAGGATGAAAGCGGAATCCTGGAGGTAAACATGAACTTCCCATTTGCAAAATCCCTGACCGTAAGTGACTTGTTGCACAAGAAACTGCGAAATCTTGCCCCACGTGAGTGTTTAGAATTCAGATTATGATTTAAGACACGATCAAGATGCTACAACGGTTGGTACTTGGAAAATCCAGAAATAGAAACTTTTTTCGACACACGTTTTATTGTTAAGAAAATAGTGTAAATCAAGTCGCTTGCATTCTCTGTGTGACAAGAACATTGTCTGAACAAAAAGTGAAGAGACTATTTTATGACAGGAATTCTCCAAAGACTTAAAATTAAGATAAATGTTTCGAAAGAAATTAATAACGGTGTGAAAACTTCAAAAGTGATTTGTGAAGGATTAAGAGAGTGACTTAGATATTAGAAGAGGTTGGTAGAGTGTTGAATGGTCATGAAGTGCTGAATATATATAGAAAAAAGTTGGTAGAACATTGAATAATAAATAAAATTTCATTGGGATTTATTATAATGCGGCTTCTATTTCTTTTTACAAAACTATAGGAGACCCATAAAGAGAAATTTTCTACGAAACAAAAAAAGGTTATGAACTTGTTCACACTTATTCATATTGCCTTTTTTCTGTTCATACTCATTTTGGCTTATATGTCTTTAATTTTGGTTGTCTTCTTGATTGATCAAAATTGTTTCTATTAGGCGTGTCATTATAACTTCAAGCAATACGAATAAAATTGTTATCAAGCCTGTCAATTTAGTTTTTCATTGTACAAAATGAAGAAATTAGTTATATATTTTAAACCAAAAAATGCTATCGATTACAGTTAAGAAAATACTATCGACTGATAATGTGTCCAACTTTTATCTTTAAATGAGTGACAAGTTTTTCAGTCACATATTGCTGTAATATTGAGTTTTAAAATATTTCTCCACGTCACCATGCGTAGGACAAAATAACTTTTAAGTGTAAATTATCACTTTTACGTCATACGATTAAAAAGAAGAAAGTGACAATGAAAACTACATTTGAGTCGGAACAAGCAAGTGGACCCCTCCCCGCTTACTCTAATCGACCAAAAACATATTCTCAGTTTCTAATCTATATTATTAAAACTGAAATACAAAATTGAAGTGTTTAGAGATTTGAATAGGACAATTAAAATAATTTAGAGTATTTTGAAATATGGATAGTAGTTTTTTAAAAAAAAAATTGGAGTGTGTGTTTTTAAAGCCTATTATTTTTAAAGCCCATTATTTTAAAAGTTTGTTTAAAAACAAAGATAGTAGTATTAACCAAAAAAATAAATGGCTTATGTTATTAAGAAAAATTGAAAATCCATCATATTATAAGAAACTATCTATTTGGGTCAGTTTTAAAATATACGAAAAATGGGTCAATCTAATTGCCTAAACTTTTATTTTCTAAACTAACCATAAAACAAAATTTAAACTTTATATA
>JABAYD010000018.1:0-25214 GCA_014822095.1 Diplotaxis tenuifolia
GTTTATAGATTTTGAAAAATTTAAAGCATATAATAAATTTTTAAAATTTAAAAATAATTTAAATAGATTATTTGACGAATCACGCAGGCCATAGTTTGCCGTGTCAGACGAGCCACGCAGGCCATAAATACAGAGTCTATAGAAAAATAACACGCAGCCTATGAAAAATGACATGTAGAAACCCTACGCTTTTTAGCGACAAAAAGTGAAATGTCTATTTTCGTAAATTAGCAAACACAGTTGTTGACTTCTACCGTCGTCGCCTCTCTTCTCTCTCATCTCCGATCTCTGAGAGATTCTCCTCAACGACATCAAAATCCTCACTCACCCGTCCTTGTGTTTATCAATTGTTGGAAACCCTAACTTATCTGAATGGATCGAACCAGTACCGATGGAGGCGAAAGAGGAGGAGGAGGAGGAGCATCTGTAACAATGGAATCAACGGAGATTCCACCTCCTCCTCCTCAACCGCAGCCTGTGGCGGTTCTAACTGCAAACGCGCCTCCTCCATTCCTAAGCAAGACCTATGACATGGTTGACGACCCCGCTACGGATTCTATTGTGTCGTGGAGTGCTAACAACAACAGTTTTATCGTATGGGATCCGCCACAGTTCGCAAAAGATCTTCTTCCCAAGAACTTCAAGCACAATAACTTCTCCAGCTTCGTCAGGCAGCTTAACACTTACGTAATTTCCCTCTTTCCCTTCGTTAAGTTTCTTAGCCTTTATTTAATGCACTTTCGTTTCATTTGATGTTGCCATTGTCTGGTTAAGCTTCTTCAGTGGCTTAACTTACTGAACAGAGGAGTTTGATTTAGTTTAGAACCTCACTGTTTTGGTATTTCAGTAGGTATGCTGCATTTACCACTCATATGCTTTACCAATAAGAGTTTCTCAATAGCTTTCTTGTTGGGATGACTAGTTGGCCTGTTTGTTATGACATTGGCATGTGCAAGTCGTTTTTGCAATTCAAAACCAGCTAAGCAGTGTAGTTAATGGACATGGAATAGTAGATTTGTATGAACGTAGACGAAGCTTGCACTTAAGGTTTCAACTTGGAGATGTGAAATGTGAGGCATCATTTGATGTCTGTTTCACTCCATGTTAATTATAGTGGAAGATAGTAATGAATCTTCCTGACTTTTCTCAGCATTTATAAACGAGAAGAAAGAAGAATAATGGGAAAAAGAAAGCATGTCTCATGTTGATCATGACCTGAGTGCAAGGTTATCAACTTTCTGTTTTGCTACAGATTATTTTGTTGTAAATGAGTCAAGGTTTAATGGAGAGAGCACCCCTCTGAAGACCTAAAAGGCCAACCCAATCAGTAGTCCCTGGAGTAAAAAAAAAGATCCTAAGTTGGATGTTGCAATATCTGTGCTCTTATTAGTATAATCAGTTACGGGAATCATAGAGTTGCTCCGTGCAGTTTCATATAGACTGGATTGCCTTTCTGTTGCCTATATAAGTTTTGATCTATGCAAGGTCGTGATGAATGGAGCTTATACTGCCTTATCTTTAGAGCAGGGTTACTTAACAATGCTGCAAGATGGTGAATCCATTTAAATAATCTGGATTTTTCTGCAGATGTCTTTATTAGTTTATTCCATATACTCTCTTAACATAAATATTATACTGGTATGCCATAGAGGTTTACTCTCCTAGGTTTTAGTGATCCCTATTGGATATTTTGTTTTGGGTGGTAGGTTAGACTGATAATAGGTACATGTATTCAGCAGTTTATTGCTTCAACTGCAAATCTGATCAGCTGACTGGAATTGGTCTGCTAAGTTTACTGGACTTCTGAATGATAATTTCTCTGGAGCATGTGTTTCCAAGTTCCATCTAATAAGTTAATTCCTGTCTATAGCTGTTTGAATCTGTGAGTACTTGCCAGTTAGGGTTTGTGTTGGAGTCATTAGTTTTGCACTTCATATGGTTACCTTATGGGACGACTTTTTTCTCATTTGTTTTGATGGAATCCATTTTACGCACCTTTTCTTGAAACAGGGTTTCCGGAAGGTTGACCCAGATAAATGGGAATTTGCGAATGAAGGTTTCCTAAGAGGTCAGAAGCACTTGCTAAAGACAATAACTCGGCGCAAACCTGCACATGGACATGGACATCAGCAATCCCAGCACTCGATTGGGCAAAACTCATCTGTAAGCTCATGTGTTGAAGTTGGCAAGTTTGGTCTCAAAGAAGAGGTCGAGAGGCTTAAACGAGACAAGAACGTCCTTATGCAAGAACTCGTCAGACTAAGACAGCAGCAACAATCCACCGATAACCAACTTCAAACGATGGTTCAGCGTCTCCAGGGCATGGAGAATCGTCAACAACAGTTAATGTCATTCCTTGCAAAGGCAGTGCAAAGCCCTCATTTTCTATCTCAGTTCTTACAGCAGCAGAACCAGCAAAACGAGAGCAGTAGGCGAATCAGTGACACCAGCAAAAAGCGGAGATTCAAGCGAGAAGGGATTGTCAGTAATAAGGATGCTGCTTCTCCCAATGGACAAATAGTGAAGTATCAACCTCCAATGCACGAGCAAGCAAAGGCAATGTTTAGTCAGCTTATGAAGATGGAACCTTACAAGACCGGAGACAGAGATGATGGTTTGCTTCTAGGTGACCGTACTTCTACTACTACAGAAGGAACAGAGATGGATATTTCATCAAACAACGTATCGGGTGCAACTCTTCAGGAGATGCCAACAGCTTCTGAGATACAATCATCGTCACCAACTCCTGAAAATGATACAATCATCGTCACCACTGGAGGTACAGCGGCTGATTTTCCAACACCTGATGAAGCAATTCTTTCACCTGGTGATCTACCTCTACCCGAATTTGCTGAGAATATCGGCGAGATACCTCCAGTGGAAACAAACGAGGAAGATTTTAGTCCTATTCTAGATACAGATCTCTTCATCGATGGTGATATACCCTTTGACATTGACGACATTCTAAGAGATCCCGATTTAGAACCTTCATCACTGGTTGATGATGATTACGCTTCACTCTTTGAAGATATTCTCATGTCAAGCCCGGTTCCAGAGGATATGGATGTAATACCAGTGGATGTTAAAACCAAGGACAGCGAGACAGAGCACAAACAGATGGATAATTTGACTCAACAAATGGGTTCCTCTCGCCTGAAACCATAGAACTCTCGAGGTAACCAATGTAACTTTAGTAGTTATTAATCAGACAAAAAAAAAACTCTATTAACTCTTAACTATATCTGCTTTCCTTTCAGGCAAAATCCTTGATTTTGGAAGTTGTGAAGTCTTTTGAAGTAAAACCAAACTAATATGTTCCCTGAGAACAGCATATTCATTTCATGCACTGAGCATTTTATTTTTTCTTTCTTATATCAATCTACATTAACGCTATCTAGTTGGAAGAATATGTATCGGAGTTTCAATCTTCTTTTTTTTTGTCACTGGTCGGAGTTTCAATCCATTGTTGAAGTTTTTGCCTATTTTGTTAGAAGAGGTAAATGAACTTTATGAGGTCAATAGAATATCCATTGTGGATGATTTGATCTATTTTTTTCCTATGACCGATCATACTTTGCACCTTTAAAAATATTCAGATGTACATTTTAAACACTAGATATGTATTACTAACTAAAATATGATTAAAAAAAAGATTATTCAAAAAATAATAATAATCTTATCCAAAACTGAATCCGAGCAAAAAGTTCCATAATTAAATTGAAATGGTAATAATCAATCTCGAAACTGTTGAATCTACGTTTGGTTAAGTCGATTGATTGAAAACTAAATTCGATTTGTGGGTTCTTCAAAAACGTTTTATTGATCGGTATGTGATAACAAACGTAATTACAAGAAGATTAAAGAAAAGAAAGAAGATCGAAGCTTTGCTAAAAGCTAACGAAAATACAAAGACGCGATTTTTGTATATCCTCCTCTCTTTCCCATATGTCGTCTTTTTATAGTGTTAACTCATCTTTCTCTCGTTCGTCCTAAAACCCGTTCACCCTAGAGGCCTAGGCCTGAGTTTGTACATAATGGGTTTCTGAGCCTAGAGAAAACTCCTTGAGTTGATCGACATGACCGGGACATGTCGATCGATCGCAAGGCCAAACCGATCGCATGAGTCTTCGAGCCGATCAGCATGTTAGTCGAACTGAACTACCGGAATTTTAATGTTATTGGGCCGAATCTGGTTATTCAATGGGCCAGGTGGATGAATGTTAAATTCTTCTCCATCAGTAAGTCCCCTTAGTCCACTCGTGAGGAGTTGTGGTTCTTCGTAGTGGAGTAGCAAGATTTGGTTCCGAGAATAATAGGTTCGGTCATATTCCCAGTGTTCTTCCAATGTGTTTTCCGTATACCATTTGCAATAAGATCGACCAGCGCGGCTCAGGTTTGGAGGAGCATTATTTAGTGTATGGTTCTTATGCGAAAGATGTATAAATGACGCTTAATGGCATCAACAGTGATTTGATTTGACATGTAACAAATTGGTTCGAGCGGCCCGGTATTCTTGAAAAAGTTGAACTGATAATTTTGGTTTGGTTAGAAACGAGGCGTTCGCTAGGTCTAAAGCCTTGTTGCCCCCAGGCGCGTGTCCATTGTAATAAATACGGATCTTCTTTCTTGTTTCTTTACTTCTTTTCTATTCTCCTCCCTCTCCTTTTTTTTACACCGCTGAGCTGCCGCCGCCAGACGAGGATTCCTCCGGCCGTCTCCACCGCGAATCTGCGATGTGTTTCTCCAAGAGAAAATATTCCGCGTCTGAGAAAGGCAAGGGTGTTCAGACTGCTCCGAGTCCATTGCTTGGCTCAAAATTACTAGGTTCGGCGATTAAACCTCATCGGAAGCTTTGATTAAAGCCGCGAGGCTGAATTTTGACCGAAATTGCAGCGCTGAGGTTCAATTTAGAGACGGCGGTAATGGATATTGCTCAGTGACCGATCGATGGAAAAGAGTTTCGGGGAGCAATGAAGAAGCGATTACGACGAGGGGCGCCGACTATGATACTGGAGACCATCCCGTTGAGTCTGGCGTTGCTGGTAAGGCGATCGGGCAGCTGATCCCATTTCTTTACTGTCTCGACGGGTTGATCGAACAGTCGTTGGATCTTCCTCTGGAACTCTCGCGGCCGATTGTTGTAGAGAAGGAGTTGAACGATGTTTTGTCCACTTGGTCTACTCGCGAGAATGCTTCCTCGCTAACGAAGGAGTGTCAAGTGTATGGTGTGACTTTCATAGTTCCAAGATCCGACCAACGGCCGTGGATGCCACCGATCGGCTATCAATGCGTTTTCGAAAAAGACTCCAAACTGTGGTTTCCTAGATTACTTCATACTATGCTGATGACAGTGGCGATCAGGATCGTTGTGGCTTTGATGGTGATGGCAGAGGAGATCAAAACGTTGATTTCCGTCTGCGTATTCGAGGAGATGAATCAGCCCCCACCTAGGCCGGGTCGTTTGTTTGCAGTGCAGATGCGGCCAGGGCTCCACATCTTGACTGGGCATCCTACGAGAACTAAGCATTGGCAATGCTCCTATTTCTATATCAAGGCCAATGATGCAGCTTTTGAAGAACCCCAGAGTGATAGTTTATGTGTTCTTTGCAGTCCTCGCATTGGTGGCTAATTGTTGCCGACTGTTTGATTTTTTATCGTGGTTCTTACTTGTTGCATTTTTATTTTGCAGTTACTCACCCAGACACATCGAAGTACCCAGATAAATTTTAGGTAAAAGTTCCAAGAGAGTATCCGAGTTACATCGACATTATCGGCGCTCAGCTGGTGGTGAGAGCTTTGACGCGACGAAAGCGGCGGACGAGGAGGATGATCGAGCTCAGGATCTGCCGGGCGAGAAGATGGGTAGCCCAGCGGATGATACCGTGACAGTGGTTCGGTTGACCGGCTCCTGCGTTCACCTTCCAAAGAAGAAAAGAACGAAAGACAAATCTTCTAAGAAGGCGAATGTTACTTCCTAACGAGAAAAAGACTTGTCGATCGCTCGTCGATGAGGCGGAAGAACATCATGAAGAGAATCAGGCAGGGAGTCACAAAGACCCGGCTGGAAAGGACCTAGAGAGATCTTCGAAAGTGAAGAGGACAAGACCGCTGGATGGGGAGTCTCGTATGTCGAGCGGAGAAAAGAAGAAGGGGTGCGTCGATCGCTTGGATTCTCCTCCCGTGAGATGGATCCGCCTGCTCCTCGCCGCATGCTTTGGGGCGGATCTTCTCCCCCGATCGATAAGCATTCACTAGCATTGTCCGAGAACATGAAATTCGATTACAACGAGCCACAACCGCTCGTCAATGATTATGGCGCTTGCGGCGAGTTGGTTCGCCAGATCAGGGGCGGGGCAAGGACGATGTCGGGGATTTCCGCATTGTATTCACATATAATTTTGTCGACTCTGCTCGTGTGTACGCAAAAGTATATTTGAGTTTATGACTGTTTTGATTTTTGTGCTTGTGATTGATCTGGGTTTTTTTTTGTGCTAGGCCATCGCTCGGAAAAATATCTTGGTATTAGAGTACGAGTGCGCATTATGGAAGGTGGCATCGGATCTCAACAAGGCTGAGAATGCTATAAAAGCCAAAGATAATGAAATCGAGAAGGCCAAAAAGAACATTTTCGAAAAAGCCAAGGGGGTGGTCGCCGAGTAAAAATGTTATTATCGCGAGCGCAAACAGACCATCGTGAAGGCCAAAGACCTTGAGGAGGAGCTGGAGACTGCTCGAGCCAGTTTGGGTCGAATCTAGTGGCAGTGGATCCGGTGACCGCAGTGTCTCTTCATTCTCTGGTGCTTGATGTCGAAAACGCTACTACTGCTTCAGACTCACTACCTACCGTCCAACCGATCGATACTGTTCAGAGATCACATCGGATGGACCGTTGGAGCTTGCACCCGACGCTCAGACAGGAGGGGTGCATGTCAAGGAGAAGGAAGTTCCCGCTGAATAGAGGATCGTGGCTGGACTGATCCAACCGTTGGGGATATCCCAGAGCAAGACTAGTCTACCTGTTGTTGTTGTTTTTTTCTTATTCAGTTTCGCAGCTACTTATGTTGTACTCTCTGATTTGGCTCCATTTTGGTGTGGCTTTTATGTTGTACTTTGTGACGATGCAACTTTCTTTTATGCAGCCTATGTTTTTATGTCTTGAAATGACCGTTACTCGAACTTTTTTTTAAAGCTTTTTGGTTGCGCGTTTCTGGCTAAGATGCGGGCGATCGATCATTCCATGGACTCACAATGTGCCGGATGAGGGCGATTGATCACACTTGAATCACTGGAACATTCGTCATTAGCCGAAAATAAACCAATTGAACATTCACGACATGACGGTGTTTGTTGGATGTCATGAAGAGCCAATACGACCGATAGTCGTTCGCTCGACGTTAATCGGGAAGGCGATCGATTGCTCACACTGGTGTAGTCATGTCAATCAATCGCCCTTACAAACTTTGGTAATGATTTCTGTTTTTTTTAGATTGATTGATTGAAAACTAAAATTTATATGTGGGTTCGTCAAAGAAATTTTTATTGATCAGTAGGTGATAACAAATGTGATTAGAAGGAGATTACGGAAAAAAAAGAAGATCAGAGCTTTGTTGAAAGCGCCAACAAGCATACAAAGAGGCTCAACTGATTGTGAAACCTTAAATCTTGCCATCAGTTTTTTAGTCTATTTTTCTGAATTCTCCTCTCTGTCATTCACCCTAAAATCCATTCGCCCTAGTGGCCCAGGCCTGACTTTGTACGTAATGGGCTTTTGAGCCGAGAGAAAGCTCGTTGAGCTGATCGACTTGACCGGCTCAAGTTGATCGATAGCATGAGTCTCGAGCCGATCAGCCTCTTTGTCGAACTGAACTTTGACCGAGCTTTTATTGTTATTTGGCCGAATCTTGTTATTCAGCGGGCCATGTGAAGGAATGTTAAATTCTTCTCCAAAAAAAACAAAAAATCTAATATTCAGACCAATCACTCTCCAGATCAAAAGGAACAAAATTTTGAGAGTGACTAAGTGCTACTATCTATTTTTTTCACAAAAGGATGATGAAGCCATCCGCAGTGCTCCTCTTCCTCCAGTCCTTCTCCAAACATCTCCCAAAAAAATCTCTAAACTCCAACGAACCACTCATTGGAATCTCCACTTTCTCATTACAACAAATCGCATAAACCAGAGCAGGCCAATCCGGTTTATCTCTAACTTTTTTTAATGGATACCTTCCAAGATAACACTCAAGAACCACAACACCTAAAGACCACACATCCTCTGCAAATCCAACTTCTCCAAAACCCCATTTGTCAGGATCCACATTCAGGACTCATTTATGAACATGTCCCGCTAGAACCATAGTCTAATCCGGTTACAATCCGGCTCGCACCAAAATCCGCAATCTTTACCTCTCCATTCTAGTTAATGAGGAGATTCGAAAGCTTTATGTCTCCATGTACTATTCTTATTTCTTGGAGATGACGTAACCCTTGGAGTATTTTGTTAACTAGAGGGGATATCACCTGCTCAGGGAAAACTTGTCGAGCAAGTAACATGTCCTGAAAAGATCCTTCCTCCACGAGCTTCATCACGAAACACAGATCCAATGAATTAGCAAAGCCGGCATAGCATTTTACGACGAAGCTAGAGTCGATTCTCTTGAGAATCTCGGCTTCAAGAGTGGTGATGTTAAGATCTGACCAGATCGGTTTTAATGCGTGGAGAGCTGTGGTTCTCTGGTGATGGGGTTTGTATACTGTCCCCTCGCTTCCTTGTCCTAAAACAGTGAGCTTCTGAGATCGTTCAAGTTTTGAACCGGCAATGATGAGCCATAGATTGATGATGGAAATGTTGAAGGAAATGGGTCTCCATATAGTGATGGTAATAGAATAGAGTGTGTGATTGGTTCTTGGTGACTTTTCTCTCTCACAAATGATATCTACGTTGTTATTTTTTCACTTGTGGTTTTTAAGTCTAAGGTTGCATAAGGAGCTTTTTTGTTTTAGTTAAATACATGAAAAAAACTTGATGATGATGACCTCATTTTATGAAAATTTTCGTGGTCAGGTTTAAGTTTTAATAAACTGAAACATTTGTGGTTTTTAGGTAGTGGTAATTGATTTGTTTCTAAAAAATTTACAGGATAAGAATAGGTCATTAGTTTTTTGTGATTTTATTACCTGAGGTATACATCTAGTTGGAATCTTTGCTAAAGTTGCGAATATGGTGTTAAATAACTCATGTTTTTTTTCGAAAGATGAATAATATTTGACTTGAAAAAAAAAATCATGAACAATGTATGTTCTGTTACTATGATTATTGTCTGAATTTTAAAATTAAATGGACTAATTTTTTGATAAGACTACGACTGAATAAAGATAGTGTTTTTTTGTCAATATGTGCCATAAACAGTGTTGTGGTCTAATAGGCTAAAACATTAACCATCTCCAATGGTTTATACTATTTTTTCTCTATAAAATAGAGTAAATTTATAATATAATTGGTTGTTACTCCAATGATACTCTATTTTAGATTAAAAAATAGAATGATGAACAAAAAAAACAAGTCACTCTATATATAGAATAGAAAATAGAAAGATGAAAAAAAAAACAAGTTACTTTATAGAGTAAACCTATTTTTACTCTATTATAGAGTAAAAAATAATGTACCATTGAAGCACTTTTTACCCTAAACTCTATTTTTGTGTGGAAAAATAGAGTGGAGTTTGGAAATACCCTTATGACAAAAACAAATACCATCGAAATAACTACATAAACTGACTCGTTTTAATCCTCATATTTTCACATGGCTATGTCTCTGAAGGCGATTTTTTTGGCGACTCAACCGCCTATCCATCGTCTTGTTTTACGGCTGTTAACCGTTCTCTTCGGAGCAGTTACTGATGATGTTTTGACCGAAGTGGGGTGGTTTCTCGGCGGTTCTACTTCTGGTCTCTCCATGTCCGTAGTGGTATCACTCCCCCACTACGATGAGTGCGACTGGAATAACCGACGATGTTCCATTATAAAATCTCTTTTAATCTTGCCAATTTTTCTACTACATCATTTTATCATTTCTGCACAAATCCTCTTTACTCTCCGATTCAATCGCAAACTCTGTGCTAGGGGCTGATGATGCGCCTGAAGCTCTTCCCATTGAAGTCTGTAACGCTGCGATCCAAGCGAATCAATACTCCCTGAATGGCCGTCCAATCATGCGTCGCAAGCAGAATATCCGTGCAATGCTTACCTCCCTTCCTCGTATGTGTGTGTGGGGGGGGGGGGTCAGTGGATCCATTTCTGGAATACTCATTGAGCGTAATAAGTTCCACTTCATCTTCCCTTCGGCGGAGATGATGAATTCGGTGGTTAACAGAGGCCCTTGGGCTTTTAATGAGAGAATGGTGATTGTTCAACCATGGAGTCTAGCGCTGGAGGAAGAAAGCCTCAACTTTATCCCATTTTGGGTCCAAATCAGAGGCATCCCAATCCAGTACCTTACCACTGAGTTGATTTATTACATAGGAGGCCGTTTGGGCCCTGTGTTGGATGTTGATTTCAACCCCCATACCGCCACTGCTGTTGAGTTTGTTAGAGTTCAGATCAATTGGAATGTGAATCTTCCCCTGAAGTTCCAGAAGAATTTCCAATTCTCCCCTGGTGTTAACACGCTTCTCAAAATCAAATATGAGAGGCTTAAAGGGTTTTGTGAAGTCTGTGGTCTCATGACTCATGATCATAGGGAGTGTCAACAACAACCGGCGAATCAAATGAATGCTGAAAATGATGTTGATGATGATACACAGGAGGGGGGAGATAATGCTGATATTTATGAAGAAGTAGGCCAAGAGGGGATGCAGAATCAGTCTAATGGTGGTCAGGGAAGTCAACAGCAGTTGGTGTTGGGTCAGGGACGTTCTGGTGCTGCATATGATCGAATGCACAACTTTGTTAACAACCTGGTGGAGAATGGAGTGAGTCCAGTTAATTCTCCTGCTGATAAAGAAGTGAATGGTGATGACACTTCGGATGAAGATACTGATCATGTTATCCTTGAATGGGAAGATCGTTGGGGAATGGAAAGAGAAATCTATCAATACGGTAGCTTTTGTGAGCAGGGTGAGCAAAGTTCTTTGAATGTCAGAGTGCTGGAGGAGGATCCTCGTCTGCCTTATACTCCTGTAATGAATCGTCAGAGCTTTCCGGTTCCCAATTTGAAGAAACGTCAAAGAGCAGATGAAGACCAAGTGGATAAGTTCCCGGTTGGAATGATGAAGATCTCAAAGAATGGGGAATCAAGCCGTAATGCTCTTCTGAAGATAGGTGCTGATTATGGTATGAACGAAAGTGGTGAGCAGGATATCTCACCTCCTATGATCGACAGAGGCGCGGTGGGCCCAATACTACCAGACTCAACATGAGAGTTCAGGCGTGGAACTGTAGGGGATTGGGACAACGCCTTACAGTTCGACGTCTAAGGGAGTTACAAAGAGTGTATCTTTCAGACATGTTGTTCTTGGTGGAAACTATTCAAGGAAAGGATTATGTCAGAGATTTGGGTGTTTCTTTGGGTTATGAGGGTATGGAGATTGTGGATCCGATAGGTCTAAGTGGTGGTCTTGTTGTTTATTGGAAAAATACTGTTTCTGTTTCTTGTTTGTCTGCTGATTCAAGGCTTGTAGATATGTTTGTTGAATTCAAATCTTCCAGTTTCTACTTGCCCTGTGTTTATGGTCATCCTATTCCTAAAGAGAGACATATATTGTGGGAACGGTTGCAACGAATAGCTGTCTTACGGACAGGTTCTTGGATGATGTGTGGCGATTTTAATGAATTAACTGATCCGTCTGAAAAGCGTGGTGGAAGAGTTCGAGCAGATAGTAGTTGTATAGCTTTTCGTACAAATTGCAGGTTTGTGGCATGAAAGATCTTCCCTTTAAAGGAAATCAATTTAGTTGGGTTGGAAGACGTCGTACTGAAGTTATTGAATGTTGACTGGACCGTGTGTTTGTCATTGCGGAATGGTTGAACTCGTTTCCTGCTTCAGAAACTGAGTTCTTGGGGTTAGCTGAATCTGATCATAGGCCAATGATAGTATCAATTGAACATACTATTGCCATCAGAAGGGGTCAATTTCGTTATGATAAGAGGCTGTTTAGAAAAGATAATTTTGCGGATATGGTTCGTACTTCTTGGAGTTCATGTGGCAATGAAGGGATCATGGAAAAACTTTCAACTTGCAGAACTGCAATTTCAAGATGAAAAAAAATGAACCGGCTGAATGCTGCTGAGGATATACAACAAATAAGAACTCAGATAGATATCGCTTTACGTGATCACACGGTTCCCATTGCTCATATACATACCCTGAAAACCCAATTGAATGCAGCCTATAGAGATGAAGAGGAGTTTTGGAGGATTAAAAGTAGGAACATATGGCTTACTAAAGGAGATCGCAATACGAGGTTCTATCACAGTGTGACTAAGGCTCGTAGAGCAAAAAACTATATGAAGATGATAGAGGACGAGAATGGAGTTATACATATACGAGTGATGAAGCCATAGCTAAGGTAGCCGAGGACTATTTTCAGAATCTTTTTAGTGCAGGAAACACATCTTGGGATTCAGACTCTTTGAATATTCAGAGAAAGGTTACGGAGGAAATGAACTGTTTTCTTACTCAACCTGTTACTGATGAGGAAATTAATACAGCAGTATTTGAGATTGGGATGGATAGAGCACCAGGTTGTGATGGATACTCGGCTGCATTTTTCATCAGTTTTGGGATGATATTGCCTCTGAAGTTAATATCATGGTGAGGAAGTTCTTCAATAATGGGGAGCTGGATCCAAGAATAAACCATACCCAAATATGCCTCATTCCTAAATTTACGGATGCCTCAAAGATGAAGGACCTTAGACCCATCAGCCTCTGTACGGTGAGCTATAAAGTTATCTAGAAGGTTCTAATGTTACGGCTGCAAGGGATGATGCAGTATATAATTTCAGAAAATCAAGCTGCATTTGTTCCAGGACGTCATATTCAAAATAATATCCTTGTAGCTCATGAGCTTATTCATTCCCTGAAATCAAAGAAAGATTGTTTTGAGAGGTATATTGCAGTCAAAACTGATATTAGCAAGGCTTACGACAGGGTTGAATGGAATTTTTTGGAAACTACAATGAGGAAGCTGGGATTCTGTGAAGTGGTTATAGGCTGGATTATGAAATGTGTTACAACAGTCTCATATTCGGTTCTAGTTAATGGATCACCGTTCGGACATATCACACCTTCACGTGGTATCAGACAAGGGGATCCGCTCTCCCCATTCATTTTTCTCTTATGTTCTGAGGTCCTTAGCCAGATGTTTAAACTTTCAGAACAGGCAAAGAGATTTCAGGGTATGAAAGTAGCAAGAAGATGCCCCTCTGTGAGTCATCTTTTATTTGCGGATGATTCCTTATTTTTTTGCCAAGCATCACTGTCGGATTGCCAACATGTTGTAGCTTTACTCCGTGAATATGAGCATATATCTGGTCAACAAGTGAACCTTGAAAAATCTTCAATCATTTTTGGTATGAGGATAATGGAGCAGCAAAGAAGAAGAATTCAATCAGTATTGGGTATATATAAAGTTGGAGGTGGTGGTAAGTATTTGGGTCTTCCTGAATAGTTTAGAAGAAACAAGACTGAGGTATTTGAAGACATGGTGTCAGATATTAAGGCTACTATGGAAGGTTGGTATAACCAGTTCCTCTCACCAGCTGGAAAGGAAGTACTAGTTAAGACAGTGGCAATGTCTAAACCTATTTAATCCATGAGTAGCTTCCTTATTCCTAAAACTATTTGTGACGAGATTAATGGTGTTCTATCAACATTTTGGTGGGGTAAGGATAATGGTAAACGGAAGTTCCCTTGGATTGCTTGGAAAAAGATGGCAACACCTAAGAAGGAGGGGGGTCTTGGCTTTAGAGATTTACATAAGTTCAATCTTGCTCTATTAGGAAAGCAAGCTTGGAAGGTCCACCAAAACCCCAACTTATTGTTAGCAAAAATTTATAAAGGCCGATATCATTCCTCGTCGACGTTCCTTCAGTCGACGTGCATTGGCAATGTGTCCTATGGATGGAGATCCATTCATGCGGGAAAAGATGTTTAGATCAAAGGATTGAGAAAACAGATTGGAGATGGAGAGCAAACAGAGATTTTTAGTGAAAGTTGGTTACCAGTAATACCTCCTAGACGAGCTATTCCTAATGATGATCTCCCATTGCGAGACTATAAAGGAAAAGTTAAAGATTTGTTCATCCAAGGACGAAGAGAATGGGATCAAGAGAAGCTTCAAAGGTACTTCACAGAGAAAGATGCAGCAATTGTGACACAGATACATTTATCTCAGTTTCCATGTCCAGATAAATTGATTTGGCCTCTTAATCCTAACTCCAAGTCTACGGTGAAATCGGCTTATTGGCTTGCTACAAATAGTAATGATGAGGAGAGAGCTCTGATGCAAACACCAGGAGATGTAAATCTTAAGAAACATGTTTGGAAACTGAAAATTATACCTAAGATTCAACATTTCTTGTGGAGAGCTCTGTCTGGAGCCTTATCAACATCTGAGAGACTGCACAGTCGAAGGTGGATATTATATGCTAAAGATGTTGTATGGAAGCTGAAACTATAAACCATGTTTTGTTCCAATGTCCTCATGCTGAAGCGACATGGCGATCTGCAAATATTCAATGGAGATGTGATCCAAATGATTCCTTAGAGACTAATATTGGGAAGATCATACAATTTGCAGGTTCATCAGATGTTCCTCTAAAGGTTAGACTACTGCCAATTTGGTTGCTCTGGTTCATATGGAAATCTCGAAATGAGTTTTTGTTTAGCAGAAGGAATGTTCATCCAATTGAAGATGTTAAAAGGAGTATCTTCTCTGTTACGGAATGAATAAATGCTCAAGAGCAACAGCGTATCCATCTCTCTCGAGAAGTCTATTCTACTGCTCATCGATCATCTGTGCGGGAACCTCCCCCGATAAATTGGCTCAAATGTAACTTTGATGCTACTTTTAAAAAGAATGATTCGGTAGGAGGTGTAGGCTGGATAGTAAGAGATCATATGGGTAGACATATTCTATCTGGTATGGCCAAGATCCCTCAGTGTAACTCAGCATTACAGACGGAGACAGCAGCTTTTCTTCATGTACTTCAGATGACTTGGATTAAAGGATGACGCCATATTTGATTTGAAAGTGATTTGTGGATGAAAGATTATGGATGTCAAAGATGCCGGATTCATCAATCGAGTTAGGGAGAAAAACCAAGCAGCATATACCTTGGCGAAGAAGGATTCTAATATGAATCAAATATTTAATTACTTTAATATTTCTCCTGTATTTCTACAATGATATTTATTTTTCCCGTTTACAATTTAATAATAAATACAGTTGACAAAAAAAAAACTGACTCCTTTTACGAGCGATTGTAAGATAAGAAAAAAGAGGGAATATACAGACACAAGTATAGCTTTCAAACACTCAAGAATTTTCAATGTCCAAAAACCACACTTCTCTTGAATGTTTAACCACGATTGTGTTTTCAGGCGACCTCAAGCTGCGAGTACTATGACAACGATGAGTAGAACTATACCAAATATCACCATTAGTAAGCACATCTGCGCAATAACCATCCATAACGTAACAAAAATGTTGTGAGCAACACACAAAAGAAAAGTGGATGAAAGCGAAAATTTGTTATTCCCTTCTTTTTTCATTTTATACCAGAGATGAGTTTGATCGCTGTGTCCTGGAGGCTTTCTCGAGATGAGACCTTCTCTGAGCTGTTGAGGAATGTGCATGCTCGACATGGCTACCAATATCATCTGCACGAAACAAGAAGCGGTTAGAATTCAAAGCATTCTTGGTATTTACAATTTGATTTTGCTTAACCTATCATGGCTCCTTGGTCGTGAACCAACACCGCAAGATCTTTGAAAATCTAGTTTACTTCTCCGATTTGCTGCTGAATTTCCTGTATCCCCTGTTCTCTTTCCTCTATCACCGCTTCGTTGAAGGATATTTCGTTGTCAAGCAACACAACTTCTTGCCTAGAGATGAAAAAACGAGAGGGCACAAAACATGAACACAAGAGTTGTTAACGGAGAGATATGCGGCGCATAACTTACTCACCTTCTAGATTCCATGAGGAGACGCTGCTCTTGTGATCTATCATAGCCAATGTCCACTTCACTGTGGTATTAGGAACAACAGAAACATCAGAGATAACTTCAAGCTGGCTACAAAAACACGGGAAGTTATTTCTATGTAGAGCTACCAGTCAAGAGAGTTTTACAGAGAAAATAGACTAAAAGTCAACAACGTGTGTGCTTCCAAGAAACAAAAGGGTGAAGCTATCAATCAAATTTAAGAGGGTAGAGACTAAAGGTTTCTGATATTACATTCACTGTTGAAGTTATAACGAAACTAACTCTCCTTCTTAGGTTTCAGATTCAACATTACCTTGAAGAAAGATCGCCTTTTGGATCAAAAGGAGTGTAGGTAATTTCCCTTTTAGCAGCAATCCGCTGTGCCTTCTGAAACTCTTTAAGCACTGCTTCGAAATCCTTTGCAAGCTTAGCATCTGCAATCTTCTTACTTTGCTGCAGCAATATCTCCAAACTCTTCTAAATTAGTGAATGGAAAAAATAGACAAAAACATTGTTCTAACCCGAGAAAACATCAAACACTTACAGCAACATCTCGATGATGATCGGTCTCGCTGGCTTCTTTAAGCTTCGCCGAAGTGTCCTTTACCAACTGCCCAATATGTAACCTTGTATTGTGCCTAACAAAATTAACAGACAAACCAATCCTAATAACTCCAACATGATGAACCAATTGAGTAAAGTCTCAAGCTTTTGGCAGATTTTAACCAATTAACAAACAAAACCCATAGGATATATTCATAAAACCGTAACATCAAGACGAGACTCACAGTTTGTCACGGAGCTCGGAAGTATCCTTGGGAGTGCCGAGAGTATTAACAAGGCGCTGGAAGGTAGAAACGGCCGTGTTGATCTGAAAGATGCCAGACGCCACCGCTTGTGTTGTTCCTCCATACTTGTTGTTGTTGCCGTTCATCAAATTCCTTTGCGATCTCAGCGGTGTCCCAGCTTCCAAATCCTGAAAGCTCATCTCTTTGATTTGAGATAACAATTACAAACGTTGTTGTCGAGATTACTGAGGGTTTCTAGGTTCTGTTTGAAGAGAAAGTAAAATGTAATTCGAAATTTTGCTTCCAAGAGAGGATAGAATAGGAACGAAGTTTTATTTATTTTATGATTTTTTTATTTGCGTTTATTATCCTAGCCGTAAAATACACGTGAAGGCAGTGAAAGAAGCAAGAACACGAGAACTTGTCCACGCCTGCCTTCATCTGGGCTCTCAACATATCCAGTTTCATATTGGGCTATTTGACCCATATTTGAAGGTTTATTTAAACTTTAAAAACAACTCGAACTTCACCTACACTGCCTGTGTAAATGTTTGATTTAACTTGTGCTCAATATAAACTCATAAATTATTGGTTTTCTAAAAAAACTATATCTATTTTCTATGTTTTGTAATTTATATATAAAATAAAATTTATTCTTTCACAATATAAATTTTATCAATAATTTTTATTTGTACATAATATTATATTAGAAATTTTATAACTTAATGCAATTTAATTGTAATTGTATTATTTATATATTAATATGTTGTTTTTTGTTAATTTATTTTAAAATGAAACAACGTACTAAAAATTATTTTTTCCATTAGTTTTCTATGAATTATCATTAATTATATGATATTTTGTTTTCTTGAAAATTGATCTCTCAAAATTTTATAATTGAATAAATTAAATAAAGTAATACTATATTTTTAAAAAATATTTTTTATATAATTTATACTATATGCTTCAATTTGTGTTTTTATCTTCACCACAAAGAATGCAAACCCCTAGTAATTAATTAATTAAAATTATTTTTAAATATAATGGTAAAATATATAAATAAAAAGAAATACCAAAAATGTTTAATTTATTGTAAATGCAAGAATAAATGTGCAAATAAAATGAATTACTTAATCTGCTTTCCATGTTTTCAAACAGTTTTCAAATGTCATGCTTTCTTTATTTCCAAACAGTACCAAAAAATACTTCAATTTTAATAATATAGACTAGAATGGATGCGCGGATGTTAGTTTATATATATATATATATATATATTAATTTATATTTTCTATGTGACCATTATATATTTTAGATGTGTCACTATTTTAAAATGAAATTATATCACAGATATTAATTCTTTTAGTATAAATTTATATATATATATAAATGATGGTGTATGATGTAACTGTGATCATTTAATTATGTGTATATAATTGGTAGATATATCATGTATTTCTCATAATCTATTCATCATATTAAAATATTTATTGTTTAGTAAATAATAATATGCAATAAATTTTAATAATTTTATATAGAGAAAAATATATATATTACACAAGTGGATTTTATGTTTTACAAAAATAAAGAAGAAATGCTTTTTTAACAATATGTAAATTTTTTTTCAAATTATTTTTGTAAACAACATAATAATGATCATCTAAATAAAAATGAAATAATAATTATGATTTGGGCTGAATTGATACAAATGTAATTTGAGCCAAAATAAGATACAATATTAGTTAAAGCCTTTTTTAATATTGTTATTCAAGTTTCAAACATACTTCTTTTTAATACTACTATCCATATTTCCAAACAACTCCAAAATGTACTTCAATTTTAGTAATACCGATACATTTAATTTCCCACGTTAGATTAAATTTAAGCTTCCATTTCTACTTTTTCGAAATATCTATCTATCTTTTTTTTGACAACAACATAATAGTAACCTACGATATATGCACTAACGATTCAGAGAACCAAATCGGAGGCATAGAATCGACATAAAACATAGTAGAAATAGAACACCTAACACCATATGCCAGCTTGTCTGCCACAAGATTATGTGCCCTCGAAATATATCAAATTTTGAAGGTAGAAAAGAAAGTCTTACTGCGGCGAAACTCCTTCAAATGTGTAGCAAAGGTTGGCAATTCTTCCGGTGATGACACCATTTTCACCAATTGAGAACAGCCGATTGCAAAAACTACATCTAGGAAATTACGGGTCTTCATGCACTCCATAATCCATATCAAAGCTTCACATTCTGCATGTGAAGCAGATAATATTCTTCGGAGATTCATAGCCCCCATCATCTTTTCCTTGGACCCATTCACTCGGTAGAACTATCCTTATCCTGAGAATTTATCTTGGTCCCTCCAGGCTCCGTCAACAAAACATAATCTAGCATGCTCTACTAAGATCCAGTATGAAGATATGATTGTCCTATTATGTGCCGGAACTGTAAGTTGGGCTTCCGCCCAAACCTCACTTTCCACTTCTGCAATTCGAAGAATTTTCTGGGGATTTTTTTTTATCAGAATAAATCTTATTATTTTGATTCTTCTAAATATACCACAAAATCCAAAGAAAATAACTAATGTCTTGATCCTTTGGTAATCTCCAAAACAGATGATCCATATTGGTGAAAAGCAATGACGTCAAAAATATACCAATAGGGGAAGGTATCTACGACAGAGCCCAGGTTTAGAGAGTTGGAGGACTTATAATAGAAGATGGTTAATGGATTATTCCTCCGCTTCACATAGGCTGCAACGCAAATCTCATTCTATACCTCTTGACCTCATTTTTTTTTTTTCGACTTGGGTGATTCCTGTGATAGTTTGCCAGATAAAATGCTTCAACTTTGGTAGGAATTGAAGTTTCCAAGTATGCCTTAATAATGGGTTGCCATTTGGTACATACGTGACCATTTGCGGATCCTTATCATGGTACATAGATTCTATTCTATATCATGATTTAACAAAGTATTTACAAGAATCTGTAAACGTCATTCATAAGAGTCTGGTCTTGAGACCGACTAATAGCCAAGCTTTTTATAATTTTAACATCATCTGAATGTATGTAAGCATTAAGCAGATCTACATTCCAATGACAATGAAACCGGATTAATGAGATTTTCCACCTTTAGAAAATTGTCTAAAACTTGAGGGGAATTTTTTTAGGTTGCCGACCTCGGGAGAGGAGCATGAATCCAAAGATCATTTCATACCGAGATGAAGTGCCCGTTTCCTACTCTTTTGATTACTCATTTTTTTAACCAGAGATCCAGTTAAGCGTATACTTCTCCAGCCATAAGATGGAGAGTAAGATATGTGTGGATCCAATAGATATGTTTTCCAAAAATATATACCTTTAAAAACCTTTCAAAACAAGTAGTCAAGCTTATCAATAAGCTGCCATAACTATTTTGCCAATAGTGCAGCATTAAAATCATAAATGTCCTGAAAACTCAGCCCCCCCCCCCTCATTTTTACGTTTTCATATTTTGTCCCATGAGAATTGCGAACCAATGAATACCCCTCTTATTTCCGTTACACTCCCCCCCCCATCAAAAATGAGAAATAGCGGCTGTAACTTTCTTCGTAACTGTCTTGGGTAATCTATAGCACGACATTACATGATTCGGTACAGCAGTTGCCGCTGATTTGATCATAACTTCTTTATCCCTTTAGTAAGAACTCTAACTGACCAGCTATTGACCTTTTTATTAATCCTTTCCGTCACATAACCAAAAACTTGAACCTTAGACCCACCTAGAATTTCCGGAACACCCAAATATTACCCATTTCTCCTTGTTTAGTAATCCCTAGCTGGATTTTTATTTCTTCCCGCATAGCGTCCAGAATGTTGTGGCCGAATTATAATGAAGATTTATCAAAATTTATGAGCTGTCCGGACGCAGCCTCATAGTCCTTCAGTATCATAAGAATAACTCCACATTCAGTCTGATTAGCTTTGAAAAAAAAATCTATCATCCGCAAAGAGAAGATGAGAAATCGCCGGTCATCTTCTGGAAATTTTAAGACTAGTTAACCGTTTTCCTCTTTCTTATTTTTTGATATTCGCAATAATAGCTTCCGTACACAGAATAAAGTATGGAGATAAAGAGTCTCCTTGATATTCGCAATAATAGCTCCCGTACACAGAATAAAGTATGGATATAGAGGGTCTCCTTGCCGCAGTCCTCTTTCCGGAATTATACTTTATTTTGGTTGACCATTAACTAGAACCTTATACTTCACCAATAAAATACATTTCATAACCTGAGAAACCCACACCGAACACAACTCATTTTCAGAAGAAGCCGTTTCATAAAGGGCTATTCAACCCTATCATAAGCTTTGCTCATATCCGTCTCAATAGCCATAAATTTTTCTTTAAAGCATTATTTGTTCGTAACCCATGAAACATCTCCTGAGCAATAAGAATATTATCTGATATCAATATCCCTGATAAAAAGGCTGACTGCGTCTCTGAGATAGGAAGCAACCCTTTAACCTCTAGCATAAGACCTTTGAAATTATTTTATACTCGCATCGCATAAACTAATAGGCCGTAATGTTGTCATCCTACTCGTCCGAATAGTCTTTCAGACAGATATTTTTCATACTGAGTCTGTCATCTAAGTTCCCTGATCTTAGAAATTCACTAACCATATTTACCACATCCTCCTTAATAACCAACCACGACTGTTGATAAAATAATGCAGTCATACAATCGAGTCTATGCGCTTTTTCTGGATGCATCATAAACAGTGTCTTTTCACTTCCTCATATGTTCCCAAAACTATTAATTTCCTGTTCTGATCCTCAATAATCAGTTCTGGAATTTTCTCTAAGAAACCATCAAAGTCAGAAGGAGAGGTCGATTGAAACAATTTCTGAAAATAATGAACTACAACTCCTTCCACTTCTTTTTTTAGAATTAGTCCAAATTCCCTCCTCATTATGCAACCCAATCATTATATTCTGAATCCATTTTTTCTTAGTTAAAGCATGATAGAACTTTGTAATTCTATCTCCACAGGTATGTCAGGTTGTCCTACTTTTTTGCTCTCAGTATAGTTCCTCTTCTCTATATGCTTCCTTTAGCTTATGCGAGACCTCTACCACCTCCTCATGTGATTTTGACATGTTATTCTGAACTTCCTCTAAAGCCTTATATAGTGTTTTTATCTTTTCCTTTCCATACGGTGGATTATTCTTTCATCATACCGATAATTCGTGACGACAAATTTGTATGTTTTCCACTATTCCCCCCCCCAGTCCTTCGACGACAATTCTGCTGCCAACCTTGCTCAGTAGTCTCCATCAACCCTTCCTCACCAATCCATCTCTTATCAAATTGGAATTGACATCGAGATTTAAATATTGTATCATCCACAGTCGCCACTATGGGTTTATGATCGGAGCCTATCATCCCCATATATTCAACAAAATAACAGGAATATAAATTGTGACATCTGCTATTACCTAAAGCGCGATCCAGTCTACACCTCACTATGTGCCCACTCCTCCTACCCCTCCAAGATAGTGTGTTTCAGAGGCTCAGAAACTCCATTAGACCACAATTTTGTATCGTATTATTAAAATCAAGAAAAGAATATGCATGCCGAAGAGTTCCCCCTTTCTTTCTCATGATTCCCCGTAATCTCATTTATTCACCAATAATAAACCAAGGTTCGTCTCGAGCAATTCCTAGCCTTGTAAGTCTCTCCCAAACCTGATCTCGAAGACCTCGATTTCGTTTCCCATACACAAATTAAATGACAGAAATATACGCTTACCCTTATATTCCATCACCACATCAATAATTCTATTACTTGAGGAGATAATATCAACCTTGTACGCTGAGTCATACAAAAGAGTTAACCCACCACTTCTGCCTTGAGGATCAACGGTATGAATATACGAATACCCAAAATGGAACTGAAATGATTGGACAAAATAAAATTGCTCCTTTGTCTCTGATAAAAAAAACGCAGTCTATGTTTAGACCAAATCTCTCTCAAATAGCTGATGGTCCAATGACTCCCAAGACCTGGATAATTCCAACTTAAAATTTTCTTTGGACTGAATTTTAAAATTTGTAAAACAATCGGGTTATTGTTAGAGCTTTCCTTCCGTACTTCGTCATCAAAAAAAAATAAAGTTCCCATATAACAGTATTCTTTCCATTCTCTACCGCCCAACACCTTGAATATACAAGACTGACAGTGTATGAGGACCTACATCTCGTAACCAGAGAACACCCACAACACATTATGACCACGATAACAATCATGGACTTATCGTAGCAGGTGTTTTCCATGTACATAGAGAAGCACATTATCTTCATCCCCAACCAGACATCATGACCACAAAAATACACACGTCGACCAGGACATATAGTACCATGAAACAAATGACACCAAACCCTCATATGGCCGTGAATAATGCAGTCCTTATATCGAATTGTACCATGAAACACCTGACACCAAACCAACATAGAGCCGTTAAAATTATAGTCCTCGTGACGATTTGTACCGTACAAAACCCCACTCCAAAAATTATAGATCAACCTCAACCCACCATATTACCACATGGTATACTGGTATACGGCCTGTAATACCTCAACCAAAATACACCACCCAACGAAACCATATCCAGCCATGTATACCTCAAAGCAACCATAATAGAATCGGCCATACACTCCAATGTAAATCTCCAACAATCAAGCCGTAAAGGTATCAAACAACAGCCAGTATAAATCAAATACCTATCTACATCATGTTGTATAAAATGCCACAAACCAAATCTCTGCTTGATAAACCTTGTAAATAAAACGAGCCATAATAAACACAAACACCACTCACTCAAACATAAGAACAAACTCTGTTAAAGAGTGGCACCACTTATAGACCTTAAACAGATCATTTTATTCAAAACAGAAAGACAAATTATAAGCTGAAAGTTTAGAAACAATCAACAACAATCTTGAGACCAGCACAGTCCCAACCAACAAATAGGAAAACACTTAAAAGGCCAAGATTCTATAACACTATCCATTATTACTTCAACTGAAAAGGAAGTAAAATCAAACTACCAGAGACGTTCATATGATCTAAGCTCCACCATCCTTAGGCTTGTTCATAGCCTTCTTACTCTCACCATTACCTTTATCATTCTTTGCTGGAACCATTGATATCTTATCTTTCTGTGGTGAGAGGATACTCTTGGCAAGGCATTTCTTGGTGGCTCCACCGAAGGCTCCAGCCTTCAAGCTTTTCTTCTTGATGGTTTTTCCACCGATATCTTCCTTGACATTAAGCTCCCCCGAAATGATCGGAGCCTCAATTACTTCTTCTGGAATTCCATCGTCAGCTACATTATCAATGTTCTCAACAAAATCTGGTACCTCTCATTCCTCCCACTCCTCATCTAATAGCTAGAGTTGGAGAGGAGCACTTCGTACACCATTAGGTTAGCTACATCCATTGCAGAAGGTTCATCATGTTCCATCAAGTCAGTTTCGTTCTGCAGCGTTCCATCTCACCAAGTAAAGACCCCTCCAAATTTACCGGATCTTCCTCCATACTGGTCCCCGAGCTATCCTTTGTCACATCTTTAGACACCCTACACTCAAATTCTCATCTAATTGAAGGGATTTTCTCGGTTTTGAGTGACTCCCTGACTCCAGTAGCTTCCCTTGATTCTCATGTATCTTCTTTGGAAACTGATAAGCCCCTTTGAAAGCATCCATCACCAACCTTTATGGATTACTAAGACTCTGACCCTCCTCTCCATCATGCGGATGCTGGAGACTCCAAGGTTGTATAGCAACCCGGCTGTTCTGCTCAGATGGGATCCCCATACCAAACTGTCTTCCACCACGGCGATGGTCCTTCTCCAAAAAATTTCGGGAGTCTTTCTTTGTAAGTACGATACGCTCCATTTTGTCTGAAAAATCCTGACTTCTTCCAAGAAATACCTTTGCCTTTACTAGCATACTTTATTCCTCTAGAGCTCTCATGGTATCCTTCTCTCTGCTCAACACCAGCTTCTTTCCTGTTTTCCACCACCGCTTTATAACTTGTTACCAGTGAGCTATGCTCTCTCTTGTTGCCACCAGATTCTTTCCCGGACGCTAGAGCTCTTTCTTCCACTATCGATACCAAGTGATATACCGTTATTTTGACCCACTTTTGGTCATGGTATTTCTATG
>JABAYD010000020.1:0-25012 GCA_014822095.1 Diplotaxis tenuifolia
TATATATATATATATATATATATATATATTTTCTTAAATGGTTAATAAAAAAATTAAAAATAAAATGTAAGTTTTTTTCATCTTCCATTATTTTTAAACGAGTTAAAGTTCTTCAAAATAAATATTCTTATGTTTTTCAATATAAATATCTAATTAGATGAAAATAATAGTCGAAATTATGAAATTTATTAGATGATATTAACATATTTATTTCGGTAAAATATAAGAATAAATGAAAGTTAAGAATCAATTTATAATTTAAAAAAATCTGCTTCAAAAATGAAGCAATGAACATTATTGCTTCAAATTTAAAACAATACTGTTTATCATTTTATTTTGAAGTAAGATATGAATCACTATTGAAACAAAATTTATTTTAAAATGAAGCAAAAGATGGAAAATGAAGTATTATTGAAAATGGTAAAGAAACTTTCAAATGAAGTAGTGTTCCAAAAAAATAGCTTTCAAATGCACATACGTTATATACATATTATATTCGTGAATAATAATGTAACAGATGACAAAGTAATAATGACCCTTACAATCTCCGAATGGTAACTGCGGATTGAGCGGTGCGGGATAAGCGGTTTAACTGTAGTAGAGATTTTTGTTACTGTTAACTGCGGTGCGGAGCGGGGCGGTTGGTATAATTCGGAGCCTTACAAATTAGAACGTACTTACTAGTTTATTAGCAAAAAAAGGAGCAAACATGTTATCAGGCATACATGATACATGTAATTTAGTGGCTTCTGTCATTACTCAAATTCAAAGCAACATATTGCATAAAAAATAAACATATTTAGACCCGTTGAAATGCTAAAATAGTGTGTGGTAAACTCACTAACCTAATTATATATCAAACCGTTTATTGTAAATAAGAAATCAAAGTTAGTCAACTCACATCTGATCAAAACATATTGCAGTTCTCTCCAGTATACTTATGTCATATAAACTGCACATATTAGCTCACTGTGGAGTTAGTCAAATCCAAAGTCATTATGCACAGAATCTAATACATTTGTAACACAATCTCTGAAACAAATGACATCTGCATCACAATAGTAGAAGGTTGTTTCACCACACATTGATGAATCTTTAATTACAATATCTTAATATATGCTTCTCTTTTATCCTTAGGTTACTTATGAATATTTAAATGAGATTATAAAAGGAAGTGATATTTCCAAGGCAGTGAGACATAAACACTGCAGGTTACTATCTCTCCATCTGCATCTTGCAGTGATTTCTTTCTGGTTTTCTGACTTAGTTAATTTATATTAGATAAAGAAACCGTTTTTTAATTAAGAACACTATCAAATATATTAGGGATATATTTATATAAAAACCAATCTTTTGACTCTAAACTTTGTTTTCCCCTCAGCTGTCTTGTCTCATACCCTAATAAAAACGTTTTCCTCTTTCTCTAGCAACTGCCTACAAAGAATAAAGAGAAGAAAAAACTTTTTGGGGTCACAAGCTAAACACATAAGACTTTTGTTGTGGCTGTCTTTGCTTATTAAGCCAGACATCTCCAAGACACAAAGAAGTGGGGGAAAAACCTATCCCAAAAGCAACCAACACATTTCTCTCTCTTCCATGGACTTGCAACTGAAGCAATGGAGAAGTCAGCAGCAGAATGAGTCAGAAGAACAAAGCTCTGCAACTAAGATATCAAACTTTTTCTTAGATCAGATTCAATCCCAAACTGCAAGTTCTGCTGCTCTACCTCTCTTTGTCCCTGAACCCACCTCATCTTCTTCCATCTCATGTTTCTCACCTAACACTTCCTCTTCAAGGTTTCTCAGTAAGTGGTTCCTCTTTGCAAAAGGACAAGATTGTTTCACTCAAATGTTGAGGTTTTTGCTCATTCATTTTATTTGGGTTTTGTCTGTCTTTTTATAGAGATGGGGAACTTCTTTAGCTTGGCACAGTGGCAAGAACTTGAGCTACAAGCACTGATCTACAGATACATGTTAGCTGGTGCTTCTGTTCCACAAGAGCTCCTCTTACCCATCAAGAAAAGTCTCTTCCAGTCTCCTATAAACTTCCTTCACCATCCTCAGCAACAGAGCTTCCCACTTCACCAACCTTGTGAGTCTCTCTATCTCTCTTGTTTATGCTTCTTTGAAAGAATCTTTCAAGATCTAAAAACTCCAACTCATACACTCACTAAACAATAAAGTAAAAACATCTATCTGCAAAAGGCTACATTGCAATCCTGTAAGAACTTAAACTTCTTTCTAGAAAATGTCTGAGAATTAAACAAAAAAGAACAAGACAAGTTGGGTTTATGAAAACATTAATAATCACTGAGTTAGATTTTTCTTGGTTGATATAAAGTTAGAAACAAACATGGTAATAATGAATACACACAAATATAAAACAGGGTATTGGGGAAGAGGAGCAATGGATCCTGAGCCAGGGAGGTGCAAGAGAACAGACGGGAAGAAATGGAGATGTTCGAGAGATGTTGTAGATGGTCACAAGTATTGTGAACGTCACATACACCGTGGTCGAAACCGTTCAAGAAAGCCTGTGGAAACCGCCAAAACCGCTGCATCTTCCATTGTCTTAGGGAAGGATCTTGGCCATGGACCAAACAACCTCTTCTTCCCCTCTGACCCTTCACATTCTTCTACTCAACATCTCAACCTTACTAGGCATCAAAGGTACACACAAAGAAACACACTCTGCTTAATTGAAGTCATTATAAGCTTTGGTCAAGAGTCTTGAAACTTAAGACATGATTTTTTTTCCTAAATAACAGAAGTCTAATTGCAAGGAAAATATTCTATATGACAATAGATAAATATGTTCAAATTATTAAAACTTCTGTTGTTTGGGATTGGGTTTGAGAATGGTTGTTGCACTGTGAAGTGATGCTGTGAGGAAGGGGTAATGTTGGCAATTGGGTGACAGAGAGACTTATCATCATTTTGTGAAAACAAATAAAAACATATTCTTATTTTTTCTTCTTTTGTTGAGAGATAATGATAACACTTGGATTTGATAGAATCTATTCATTTTAGTAGTTGGGTGAGACTTTTCAATCAGAGGAATAGAAAGAGAGATGTCTACTAATGTATTTGAAATAATGACATGGTAGGGACCTCAGTGAAAGCTGGCCAAACCTGCATACAAGAAAAACAAAAGCTTTCAGATTCTGGAACCACTTCCTCTAAAAATAATACACATTTCAGAAAGAAAAAAAAAAAACTAAGTTAATTCATTTATTTATTTATATAGTCCAGTCTCTTTGATACTGCAATTAGTAGGATTGGTTATTGACTTAATCAGACTTTATACTCTCTAGTTAAATCGGTTTAAAAGTTTGAAAATTTTCTAGTTTGAATCTCCGTTTGACAATGTTGATGTCTTGTTCTAATCACAAGAGATGCGAGTTTTGTCTCCGACAGTTGTTCTTCAGAGATGAAACAACAAAGCAACAAGAGACCATATGAAGAAGCTCAGAGTGGATTCATCAATGGAAGATCAGATGATGGTCACACCCTAAGGCCTTTCTTTGACGATTGGCCACGGTCATCTGACTCTACCTCAAGTCAGATGAGCTTATCCAATTGTCATCTTTCTATCTCCATGCCCGGCAACACTTCATCAGACGTCTCTCTTAAACTTTCTACAAGCAATGAAGCAAACAACAATGAGAGGGAGCAGCAACAAAGCATGAACTGGTGGAACAGTGGAGGGAATCACCACAATATGGGTGGTGGACCATTGGCTGAAGCCTTGAGGTCAGCCTCTTCAACTTCAAGTGTTCTTCATCAGATGGGAATCTCAACTCAAATCTTTCACTGAAGCAAGTGTTACAAAAAAAAAAAACATTTCAAGTCCTCTTCTAAGCTTTTTTCTTTGAAACTGCAACTTTTTTCAGATGTATTTCTCTGTGTTCCAATGATGTTGTTACGCCAAAAAATGCATGCTTTCTTTTACTTTTTTGCTAAAGCTTTCGAATATTTATGTCTTAAAGTTTGAGACTTTGTATAAGTAATGAAACTTTGTTTTACAATCAAGACTAATATGATCCTCTTCAAATAATTTAATATACACTCTATGAGATCTTACATAGACTAGAGAAATCCGGTTTAATCAAAACCCGAATCAATTGCCTAAAAACACTTAAACCAAAGTAAAAGGTCAACCTTTTAATTAAAAGTATCTGGCTCTTCTTCTAAACCGAAACGAACCGGAATAAATCTTTTCCGGTCCATCCCCATAAACCCTTTCATCATCTCGCCGGCGCCTGAAAGTTTCCACCTTTTAAACATTCTTTTCAATCCCAACATCAATTAAAGTTTCATTGAAGGATTTTTGGTACAAACTGAAACAATCCTCAAAGTTGTGCACTTTATTGACATATGTGTTTGAGTTCAGTTTCTCCAATTGGTTTGAGCTGTTTTGTACAGGAAATGAAGTATGTGAAGCCATTGAGGTTACTGGGTGATGCGTTGAAGACAAAAGTGTCAGTCCCTGGGAGGTTCCTAGGGTTAGATGTTGGTGATAAGTATGTTGGATTGGCTATTTCAGATCCTTCTAACATGATTGCGTCTCCATTAAGGTACGTTTACTTAAGTTTCACAGCTTTTTTTTTTAGTCAAACTGTTCAATCAGATTTTAGTTTAAATGTTTACTTGTTGTGTTGGTGGTACTGGTAGTGTGTTCTGCTCAGGAAGAAAACAAACATTGACTTGATGGCTACTGATTTCCAGAACCTGGTATATGTCCTAATCTTGTTTGCTTTGCTCTTTTGTGTTTTTAGCATTAGCTACCATTTTATTTATAGTTGTTTTGGATGTCAAAAAAAAAAAAAAGATAGCTTGATAGTGTAGATGAGTGTCTAATAAGATTGTAATCGTTGATCAAATGCGTTCTTCTGATGGCTCTTGTGAGTAATGGCTTAATCATCTTTTTAGGTGTTTAGTTTATCTGCGAAACATACTGTTAAGTTACATCCAACACTAGTTCTTGACATTTTAGATAGTCTACCAACAAGTAGACTTATGAACTCTTTACTAATCACTTGCCTTCACTTATGCAGGTCAAAGCTTTTTCTGTGTCGGGCTTAGTCGTTGGTTGCCCATTTGGCAAGCTGAACAACGTTGAAGACGTAAGTGTTTTTCAGACTGAATTGCTAACTACATGTCCTCTTCACTAGCAATTATAACCAGAAAATGGAGTATTTTAACTTGGAACAGGTTGTCACTGTGAACCTTTTCATTGAGGAACTTCGTAAAACCGAGAAACTCAAGGATGTGAAGTACACTTATTGGGACGAGCGGTTATCATCAAAGGTGTAGTTTATAAATCTTGATAGTAAACATAAATGTTACCATATAACCACTTTTACTTATAATAAATGATTAGCCGTTGGTCCTTATACCTCATGTAACACTGTTCCACACAGACTGTTGAACTGATGTTGAAGCCCTTGAAACTGCATCCAGTTCAAGAGAAGACAATGCTGGACAAGTTTGCCGCTGTAGTTATTCTTCAGGTAACGGTTACTAGTTCTTGCATCGGTTAGAGATTAAGAAAATTTGTCTTCTGTTTACTCCTTTCTTACTTGGAAAGCTCTTGTATGTTTGATTGTTACTTGCAGGAGTACTTAGATTACGCAAACAGGTATGTAAACACTGAGCCAACAGAGTAAAAGAGAAGCGGGTGATAACAAATTTAGTTGGATATTGATAATCTCCTTGGCTATATGAGTATGTTGATGTTTGTTTTCTTGTGGCATTTATCTATTTTGTACAAAGATATATTGCATTAAACAAAACACTATCTCTTTAAGCATTAGGAAAATCATCCTGTTACATTTTTTAGTAGAGATTACTCGAATAGAGTCTAATACCAAAAGCCTGAAACAAATTTTAAAACTCTTTTAAAGGTAAAAATCCATGTGGATGGTTTCCCCTCCTTATTGCAAGGTTCCAACAGTCTTGTTGATTTCTTCCAGTTTCTTCATCCTTAATCTCTCGCTTTCAGCCAGTAGCTGCCAAAGAAAAGTCACTAACACACATTAGATCTGCTGTGTAGGAATCTACAAAGCTTTGAGTCTTTGAATATGGCTTAGACCATATACCTCCATTAACATGGAAACAAGGTGAGTTTTCTCTTTGTTCTTTTCGTTGAAAGCTTCCAGTGTCTCTTTGTATTCCTTCTCCTGTCCATATCATTCTCTTCTGTTAAGCAATGCTACAAAGTAACAAAAACATTAAAAAGTAATTCTCAAGAACCTTCTTCTGACAGCTTTGAGCCCAAGATTTGATATCACGATTCGCCATGTCGATTTTCTTCCTCACCATTCCAACTTCTTTTCTCATAGGATCTCCCATAATCTCCAGCTCCTGAATCAGTTGGAACATTATCAACTTTTTTTAAGTCTATTTGAAACCCAACCTACCATGTTTTTGATGTACTTACTTCCAATGTTTGAGTCAAGGATCTTGTAGCTTCCTCTGCAAAACCAAGCCTCTGTTGAACTCTTTCCTTAACAGTCATCTTCTTCCTCTCTATCTCTTCTTCTCTGGCTTGAAACCTAGACACCGCCACTTTCCATATCTCTTCTTCTTCTTCATTCTCCTCCATCGGAAGCTTACCGTTGCTACTGACTGCAGAACCTGCAGCATGAGCACCTCCCAAGTTCTTGCTACTCATTCTTGTTTTTACTGACAAATCTCTTATGTCTTTCCCAATTTCTATTTATCTACTTTAAAGTGTCTTTTGCTTTTGCTTCAATTCAATCTTCTGAAACGTAATTTGCTTTGCTTTTACAACATTCCAAAATCAAAACAAGCAATCCCGCCAAAAGTAAAAGTTATAAATCAATTTTAGTGGACCCCAATCTGATGATCAAAGATGCCTTTTTGGAGCTTTTCTTCAGTAGTGTTTGCACATTGCAATCTTTGTTGACTTAAATTTACATTATTATTAGAGTTGAGAGAACTTAAAAGCATTATATGATACATTACAACAACGTTTAGTTCAGAATACTTTCTACCAGAAAATTTTCTTGTCCTTTCTTAAGACACTAACTTAGAACAACTCAAACTCAAGATGATCACCTATGGCTTTACATTCAAGATATCTATCATCATCACCTCCAGGTGAACCTGTTCCACCACCACCAAACTCATAGAAATCAGGCAGCTCAGGTGGTATTGCACACCGGATTAGAGCCCAGTTCAACCCTTCAAAGAAAGGATGTCTTTTGATCTCTGCAGATCCTTTCTCTGACCCAAACCGGTTCTCTGGTTCCTTAACCAAAAGCCCTCTGATCAAATCCTTTGCCTGGAAGCTCACCAGCGGGCTATCTGGAAACTTGAGGTTCTGCAACACAACATTGGCCAAAGTCTCGTCGTTGTTGTAACCTTTGAAAGGTGTTTTCCCGTATAAAAGCTCGTAGAGGAGTACCCCGAAAGTCCACCAGTCAACCGCAGCGCCATGTCCTTCTCCTCTGATGATCTCTGGGGCTAAGTACTCGTGTGTTCCCACAAAGGAGTTGGATCTTGCTTCGGTTGGTTCAGCCACGAGCTGAGGTAATGATCTCTTCAAAAGATGCTCAGCTCTTTTCGGTTTTCCACCTTGTTGTTGGTTTGGGGAGAGCCTTGGACTGAAACATGAAACCTGGCAAGATGGTTCGGTGATACAGAATGGTTGTATGCAGTTGGATGTGTTGTATGGACCTGAAACTCTCGCAGGATCGTTCCCTGTTGACCTGAGAAGAGTAGGGTTCACTGCACAACGGAGTGAGAGGTCAAAGTCCGTAAGCATGATGTGTCCATCTTCACGGACTAAAATGTTTTCTGGCTTCAGATCTCGGTATATAACACCAAGCATGTGCAAGTACTCCAATGCAAGGAGAATCTCCGCAACGTAGAACCTGAAAAACCAAGTTTTTAATCATCAGTTTTAAATAAACTAAAGATTCGAAGAAGATAATCTTTTACCTTGCTGCAGGTTCAGGGAAACATCTGCCAAGCTGTTTCTGTCTAAGCACATGAAGATCTCCTCCAGGACAATACTCCATGACTAGACAAGACAAGTTATCCGAAGTAAACTGTGAGTATAGTGTAGGAAGAAAAGGATGGTCCAACATTTTGAGTATGTCACGTTCAGCTTGTGCTCTTGGACTCTTTTTCCTTCTTGCTAAGAACTCGTTGTCCATCACCTTTATGGCAAACAAGCAGTTTGTACCAATCAGCTCGGCGAGATAGACTGTCCCTATGTCTCCGCAACCAAGTTTCTTCAAGAGGTTGAAGTGACGTAGACCTAAAGAGCCGTGTTGTAACTTGACATGCTTAATCGCCTCCCATCTCACGTCCATCGACATGTGTGGCTTGTTCCCACAGCTAAACCTGCTCATGTTGGTCTCCTCGCTCATGCTTGTGCTCCTGCTGTAATCCCCAACAAGACTATCTTTTGAACTCAAGGAGAACTCGAATTTGTTACCACTGTCATTGCTCGAGGAAACATTTTGTTTCATGACGACAATCTCAGGTTCAGAGCTTTGACTAACATTACAAGAACTAGAAGAGTTCTCTTCTTTGCCAACATGATTTGAAATAGAGCTTAAACTGTCTGAGCAAACCTCAGGATCATGACTAGTAGTATATAAGGGAGGTTGGTTGTCTATGCTGGTGCTCTTCAACGAACAGTGACATCTTTGGCAGAGGAGTTTATCTGAACTCTCAGTTTCTTCATCCTTTCTTGTTGCGTTAGCTACGGAAACGATCCCAATCTTTAACTTCTTCTTTACCAAAATCTTCTTCTTTGGCTGCTGCTTGGGACGTGGAATCATTCTTGTTACCTTGCGTACCACTTTGCTCTTCTCTGTCTCTGAGGTAGCTGCGTTATGCAACTGCCATTTCTGCTCCAAATCCAGAGTGGAGGAGAGACTTTTCTCTCCAATCTCCGTTGCATTATCTATCTTACTAGAAGCAGAAGGCAGTGAAGTAACATGTTTGTCTATTTCTTTCACATCAACTTCAAGAGAGGCAACATTTTCATCTAACTCTATCTCATAATCTCCACTGTCAAAACTTAGACAAGACTTTCTTTGTAATCCCAAACTGGTTCCAGCTTGAGATAGCTCAGAAATGGGTTTAGAGGACTCTTCAAACCGCTGAGGTTCACTCCTTGAAGAACTTGGCTTATCTTTTTCAGACATTAAAGGCATCTCAACCAAGCTTGCTTTACCCTTGTCCACAGGAAGAATCGCAGACCTGTTACTAGAACCATTGGAAACTTGGTTATACAAACTCTTGATCCTGTCAGCTTCTGAGACTCTCGGAGAAGCAGCTGCAGATTTAGACAACCGTTTCTGAGCAGCCATCTCAGACGCCTTGGAAATGCAGCGGTCCCTAAGAGCCTGCTTCAAAGAAACTGAATCAGAGAGACCGAACACTCTAGGGGACTGAGGCGTCCCTGGTTTCTTCATGGTGATTCTGTTTGAAGGACTTGTGGTCCTGCTTGGACCAGCACTCGCGCTTGTTCCAATGTTATGAAAAGAAGAGCTCAGTAGCATTGGTGGTGGTCTCAAGGGTATAGATTGAAAAAGCTTATCAATGTCATACTCAAGAGAACCATGATACTCTCGCTGCAAATCTTTGCTAGAGGATCCCATAATCGATTTACCATAATGTTTTGCTAATCTGGCTTCATCCTTCTCTTCCACGATCTCACAAGAACCTGCAAAGGACCCCATTGCAACAGGCTTTTGCACAGTATCTAAACCTCTGGGGAATCAAAGTTGCACACAGTCATTCATTTTCTTCTATGATCCGTTTCTAAACTTTTGCAACAATCAATGTTACCTGAAAAAAGAATTAAGACAGAAACAAAACTTGTAAAGAACAGAACAGTCTCAATAAAAGTGTAACTTCAATGTGTGTAGATTGGTAAGAAAAACAAGAAAAAGAAGTGAACTTTAAAGTAGTAAGGAAGTGGAGAAGCTAAAAAGATGAAAGCAAACAGATCTACAAAATGCAAATGAATAGGTTATGTCCCAATCATGAACCCTACAAAGACATACCCATAAAGATTTTTAAAAAGACATTTCAAAAAAAAAAAAAAGGGGTATGGTCTATGGAAAGTAAGATTAGTTGAGTAATGTGAACAGAAACGGCGATGAAGCAAATCATTTACACCAAAATCAAACCGCGTTAGAAGAAGAAAAATGGTTGAACTAAGTGTCAGATCTCATGAATTAAATATATTAGGAAACAAAGACTATAGTAGCTGAAGCAAGGAGTGTGATTTCGATTTAATCCAATTAAATACACTAATTTCTTAAAGCAAAAAAAACTAGAGAGATTTCAAATGCGTAGCTAAACCCAGAAAATTAAAACAACCTAATTACAAATTGACAAAGGCCAGTGAGAGACCACCACATACAGAAAATGAAATGTCAGAAAAAAAAAGAGAAACCCATCATAGAAACCTCCTGAATACGGTCCCCAAATCTCATTAAAAAAGCAATCAAAGATAGTTACAGAAGAACATAAAGTGCAGATGAAGAAAAAAAAGGTAAAGAAAAAATGTAAGGAAGAGGGACTTACCCTGAAAAGAGCTCAGTCTCTTTAGGACTTCAAATTAACGTGAACCTCAGATAAAACCCTAAATGGCCTTAAGCATAAGAGGATCCAAAGAGAAAGAGACGAGGACGTACAAGCTTCTTTTTAAAATTTCTGGGGGTTTGGAGTAATTTTTGTTTTTTAATCGGTGAATAAGAGATGATGATCAAGTTGAAAAAAAACATGGTGGGGTCCATAGCATATCTTTACGAGTCTTTCATATTATATGCATCAGAAAATAATTGTTTCTGTAAGCTTTTATATCTCCATTGCATACTTCAAGAGATATTTATACTATTCGAAATCAGAATCTATATTCAAAAATTTTCCTGAATTTTTCAAAATAATTAAACATCAAATGTGAATCAACATACAGTGTATATAGAAGAAATGTATTCATTTGTAACCCACAAAAATGAATTGTATTTATGCGCTTGTCTAGCCAATTAATACATATAGTCATGTCATAGAAAATAATTTTTTGATGATTCAATAATTTACTTCCGTTATCATGACAAATTTGACCGAAGTCAAATTGCCAAAACGATAAGCCCATCATTTTCTCAAATAGAATTTTAGCCAGTCTTAACACTACGCTAGTCCGTAAAGGTTGTGTCTAATGCTGATTTCCATTTTTGCATCCTGTGTCGCAAAACTGAATCGAACGGTTGGTAAGATTCGCCAGAAGATAAAATAGATGCGAATATATAAAAAACTGTGGAGCTATAATGTCAGAACAAGACAAGTACCCATTGCGCAGATTATTTACATAATGGTTCACAGAGAGCATTAACGCTTTCTCTACTTTCTTTGCGTGACTGAGCTAGTACTGATTTAGAAAAACACTGTTTTTGTTTGCCTTCCAAATTCATAATATGACTTCAAACGGTAAGACTATAACAGTACTGAACATACAATTAAGAATTACGCCTGTTACCAAATAGGGAAACATTGATGATTTAACGAAAGATATTCTCACTTTTAAGCAGACATAAATAATTAAATTCAGCCTACTGTTATACTACTTTATTAATTAAAAGTAGAATTATGTCTCCGTAATACATTGAGTCATTTAATTAGTTCAAAAAAGAATACCTTGAGTCATTTAAACTCCACCACCATGTTTTGCTAGGGAAAAAAAAAAGAGGTTATTTAATTGTTTCAAGTTATGAGTTGATAAAACTATGATCGAGAACCAGTGAGCCTAGGATTCCACTTTCTGCGCCTTTAATCTCTCCCCTCTTGCTTTTCTAATCCCAAAAATTATATTTTAAACATTAGCTAACACGAATTAGATTTCTTGCTTAACTAATCTAACCATCACATGATTCAAATCACAACATTATATTATCCAAAACATATGCACGCACATATAGAAATATATTATGAGTTGACAAGAAAGAGGGACTATGACCCAGTATATTTTAAATGGAACTAACTAATGTTGACATGTTTTCAAGAAACAGGGAACCAGGTTTGTTTATTTTGGAAGCAAAAAGTATTCAAATCTCCCATCCTTAATCTTGCGTAGCTCTATCACCATATTGTGTTGGGATCAATCGAATGTGAAAGATATATCGACTATATTACATGTTCCCAAGATCAGCATGGACTTTACTTTAGGGTCACGACTATTAACAAAAAGAATATAGTGTAAATTACGTATGGACATTAATAATTATTGCGTGGACGGAGAACCAGGAACAGCGGTGCAGAGGAACAAATGATACTAGTTCGTAGTTATATTTATAAATTGGATGACTATTAAACAAAACAATATCACTGAGAGCCATAAGATCTGAGAGAATCCGAGGAAGATGATATGTATAAACTATAGAGGGAAACAAACTTGGTTTTGGTTGAATTAAAAAAAAAGGAACAAGCTAGAGAATAAGGCAACCAGCATTGGTTTCACATGTTTGTGTCGACAGGCCACACCCCCATAAAAGACTTGCTTGGCGTAGTTGTCTTCGTATGCACTAATCCACTCCACCAACACTAATTTGATCTCCTCTCTTATTATTTTATACATATCATCTCCTCGGATTAAAACTTCGTTTGCATCCGTCTGATGGCAACTTTCTTTTCTTCTTTTGTTTTCATCGCAACGTGTTAATTAAAGTTGCTTTTGGATGTAAAATGTGTGGGGTCTTTTGGATTCTTTCTAGATGGAAGAAACCCATTGAGTTTGGTAGGTAATAACTAAACTTCAGAGTTGGACGCTATTGATATTAGTCCATGAAATTAGTACTGACTTTTAGGATTAGTGAGATACTATATATATAGTCTGTTGACCTAATTATTGTGTAGAGATTCATAAAGATTTAAATAATAAAAAAGAGAAAAAGAGAGAAGAAAGTAGAATCCGTATTGTGTAGAGATTCATAAAGATTTAAATAATAAAAAAGAGAAAAAGAGAGAAGAAAGTAGAATCCGCCTGGTTTTACTAAGGCATGTTTTGGAGAGTCAAACGTCTCCTTATTGGACTGATATTTCGTGGAAAATTTCAACAGTCAGTGGGTTAAAAGTTTGGTTAATTCTACGGTGAAATCTTCTTTGATTAAGCTGAAATTTGGTAAAGATGTTATTGACTTTTTTATCTTAGATTTATACAGTGAGATTAGTCTCTAGTTGCCAGAATTCTTGTGAAATTAGATCGTTTTGCTGCTGCAATTTGGTGTGAGCTAGTAGATAATATAAACTCTTCTCCATCATAGATATTAGGGAAGAACAAAACACAAATAGAATTATAAAAAATGATACTAGAATCAACACTCATTAGAAAGAGATGCAGAAGAAATTGGAGGTTACATGGAATTAATCGTATAGTTCTATGATCCCATTAGTTATAATAGTTAACTAGAATTTGACCCGTACATCCGCGCGGTGTTAGTTTATATATATATATTAATTTATATTTTATATGTAACCATTATATATTTTAGATGTGTCACTATTTTAAAATAAAATTATATCATTTGGTATTAGTTCTTTAATATAAATTTATATTTATAAATGATGGTGTTGATGTAACTGTGATTATTTAATTATGTGTATATAATTGATAGATATATCATGTATTTCTCATAATCTATTTATCATATTAAAATATTTATTGTTTAGTAAATAATAATATGCAATAATTTTCATTTTCATAATTTTCAAAAAAAGCAATAATTTTCATAATTTTATATAGAGAAAATATATATCACACAAGTGGATTTTATGTTTTTACAAAAATAAAGAAGAAATGTTTTTTTAACAAATATGTATATTGCATCTGTGTGTTTTAAATCTATGTGCACCAGCAAAGACCCAGCACTAGTGGGTCGGACAAAGTTTCTATTGGGAAACTTCTTGTGGTAGGGTATTCGGTTTAGAAGAATTATTATTGTTTCTATTGGGAAAAGGAAATCGAGTTTTTTGAGTTTTGTATAAATATGGGTCTAAAGGTTTGTAACTTATCATTCACATCAATAATAAGAAACCTTAAACGGATCTTTGCCTCAATACGTTTTGTTCTCTACTTTCTTCTTTGCTTAATTGTGGCCGTTCACAATAATATAATATTCTTTTTTCAAATCATTTTTGTAAACAACATAATAATTATCATCTTAATAAAAATAAAATAACAATATGATTTGGGTTGGATTGATACAAATGTAATTTAGAGCCAAATAAAATACAATATTAATTAAATATTTTTTAATATTATTATTCAAGTTTCCAAACATACTTAATTTTAATACTAGAATTCATATTTCCAAATAACTTGAAATTGTACTTTTGTTTTAATAAATTACTGCACTATTTCTAATAATTAATTTTTCTGTTATTCGCGGATGATAGCTTATTTTTCTGCAAAGCACATAAGGAGGAATGTCATACTATTCTTAGAATCCTTAAAGAATATGAGACGGTGCCAGGTAAAGTAATTAATTTTCAAAAATCCTCTTTGGGTTTAAGATTGATGAGGTGATTCAACAGGAATTACGAGATATTTTAGGAATTCAGAATATTGGAGGAATTGACTCATATTTGGGACTACCTGAGAGTTTAGGTGGACCAAAGACACAAGTGTTTGGGTTTGTACAAGACCGGTTAAACAGTAGGGTCAATGGGTGGACTTTCAAGTTTTTTTCCAAAGGGGGAAAGGAAGTGGTGATCAAATCGAAAATTACAGGGTTACCAAACCATGTTATGTCGTGTTATCGGATTCCAAAATCAGTTACATCCAAATTAACAGGAGTGGTGGCCCAATTTTGGTGGAGTCCAGGAGGAAGTACTCGAGGGATGCATTGGAAATCTTGGAAAAAAAATGTGTATAGCAAAAGAGGAGGGAGGAATGGGTTTTAAGGATTTCTATGATTTTAACACAGCAATGTTGGGAAAACAATTTTGGCGTCTTATTGAACAACCAAATACCCTTTTTGCTAGGGTGTTTAATGGACGATATTTGAGGAACACCTCACCCCTGGACTCGCCCCGATCGTACTCGCCTTCTTATGGGTAGTGTAGTATTGTCTTTGCTAGATCTCTGGTTTTTAAAAGACTAATTAAACGGGTGGGATCAGGTTCATCCATCTCTGTATGGAATGATCCTTGACTCCCAACCACTCGCCCGAGACCAGCAATCTGTAACCATCAAAATTTATACCCGGATCTTACAGTGGATTGTCTGATTGATCCTATTTCAAGGACATGGAATTTACCAGTTATTAGGAATCTTGTGGACCCGAAGGATGTAAAAATTATCGAGGCTATTCCCTTGAGTAAAACACGAATGTTGGATCAAAATGGATGGCATGTTACAACTAATGGGAAGTATACGGTGAGGTCGGGATATCAAGTGGAAAGAATATACCCGGATAGGGAGAAACCACCATTAGAGTATGGACCTACCATCACTCTATTAAAAGCTCATGCTTGGAAGCTCCGTTGTCCGCCGAAGATGAAACACTTCATTTGGCAATTGGTAACGGGATGTATAGCGGTGAAGAAGAATTTGAGGTGTAGGGGAATTCAAGGGGATATACTTTGTGCAAGATGTGGGGATCATGAGGAGACGGTTAATCATGTTTTCTTTGAATGCCCTCCGCGGTTCAAGTGTGGGTTCTTTCTAAAATACCCTCTGGACCAGGATTTTTCCCTACTGAGGCTTTGTTTACAAATATTGATCATTTATATTGGAGAGTAAGACCAGAAATGGAGAATCATGAGTTCGTATGGATTCCATGGTATCTCTGGAAGGCAAGGAACAATAAAGTCTTTAGTAATATTGATGTGGATCCAATGGACACGGTGAAGTTGGCAGAGACGGAATCACTTCTATGGGAGGAGGCCCAAGCATCAATCACACAGAACGTCCCTGCTGCCCAGGAGGTGATTGAGGCAAGGCTGCCACAAATTCCGGGACGCTGGTATTTCATCGATGGTTCGTGGAAAGCGGACGATAAGTTCTCAAGAAATGGGTGGTATAGTACTCTTACAGGTTTCCGAGGATTGATGGGAGCAAGGAATACAAGAGCATCACTATCGGCTTTACATTCGGAAGTAGAAGCTTTAATTTGGGCTATGGAAAGTATGAGGAATTTGCGCCAGTATCATGTCACTTTTGCAATGGATTGTCTTCAGTTGATGAGAATGGTGTCAGCACCAGAAGAATGGCCGGCGTTCGCGAATTATATTGACGACATAAAGCTTCTTCAGTGAAGTTTTACATACTGAGAAATCATTCATATACCTAGAACACTAAATATCAAGGCGGACAGTCTAGCACGCAGTGCCAGGAAGCAACCGTCGTATATCGTTCATAAGGATGCAGAGTTACCTGTTGGGGTTTGCAGAGTCTGTTTAGAGTCTGTTTCAGTCGATTGATAAAAAAAAAAAATGATGTTGGACCTGGTGCATAGAAAAAGCCCAATAATGTATAGCTCATCAGACTACACTATGAAGCGCACAACTTATCCAATAAACGTGGCAAATTCGTGACGTTTCCAGTTATAGAACTGGATCACGACTGTTAAATAATTAAAGGGCGATTATATTGCCACGTGTAAGCGTTTGGTGTTCATCCTCCAATGAACGGCCGAGTTATGGTTACGTTATAGCCAATTAGACTCTACAGCATTCTCTCACACAAACCAACTGCAGCGACAAGACAACAAGAGACGATCGGATAAAAAATGGCGGAGAAGAGCTTCAAATACATCATCCTCGGTGGCGGCGTCTCTGCCGTGAGTCTCTCTCTATCTTGAGATTATGTATTTCCATGTTTTCGTAGCTTTGTTTCGATTTGTGTTGCATAATTCTCATAGCTTGCTGATTGGATTGTTTGAATCGCGAGTTTTGAACGTCCGATCGTGATTGATTTGGTTTTGATCGTTGAGATAGTACTCACAATCGCAACTAGATTTTGAAATCGAACAATCGCGTAATCAATTTGATCAATTTCCGAGGTAAAAAACATGGATGTATTCGAGCTTCAGCATGATTCGTGAGGATTAGGTTCTCGCACGCAGATACTGTTATTAGTATATATCTTGTGTTTCTCTGTAACCGTAATTGTACTCTGAAATTTGATAACGCTTTTCAATAGGTAAACCATGTTAATTTTCCATATTATCTTCACTCACTCATCCTTTATAAACTAGTTAGTTTATAACACATGTCTATATGAGATAAAGTTTTTTTTTGTCACACATACAAATGATCAAATGTAGCGTATTATCCTCACACTTATCTTTAGTTTCTACCCAAAAAAAATAATTAAGTTTTACATCAGATTGATCGTAATACATGGCCTAATGCACTTACCGAAGAAACAACTGAGTAGAGAAGCAAAATTTAACTTTCTGTTGTTTCTTTTAATCTAGGGATACGCAGCTAAGGAGTTTGCTAATCAAGGGGTTAAGCCAGGAGAATTGGCAGTTATCTCCAAAGAGGCTGTAAGCTTTGGAAAGCCTTTATTATGATGGCGGTGTGTATTGTAAACTATGATATACTTATTTACTGTATGTTGTGGTTAGGTGGCCCCTTATGAACGTCCTGCTCTTAGCAAGGGATATTTGTTTCCTCAAGGTAAGCCGATGTTGTGTTATTTACTTTGCTAACTACTCTTGTGCTTTGTGTTATGCTTTTTTTTTTTTTTTTTTTTTTTTTTAGCACTACAATCTCTTCTTTCTGTCTGCAGGGCCTGCTAGACTTCCAGGCTTCCATTGCTGTGTTGGTAGTGGTGGAGAGAAACTGCTTCCTGAATCCTACAAACAGAAAGGTAATGAACTCATCCACTTTAGTCCCACTGGTTGTGGATAAATCTATGATCCCACTAGTTAACTCTATAATCGAACAACTATTCTCTGCAAGCTTACGTGGTTGTGACAGTGGGAACTAAATCTTGGTATGATTTTTACTATTTCTTTCCGTTTGCAGGGATTGAGTTGATACTGAGCACAGAAATTGTGAAAGCCGATCTTGCTGCCAAGAGTCTAGTCAGTGCAGCTGGGGATGTCTTCAAATATGAGACTCTCATTGTTGCAACTGGTTCTACTGTAATGACCGATATTCTTGCATTTCTCGCAACCGCAAGCTTCTTATGTATTCTCTGACGAGAAGAAAGTAACCATTTTTCTTTTCTTTGCAGGTTCTAAGATTGACTGATTTTGGTGTAAAAGGTGCAGACTCTAAGAACATCCTCTATTTGAGAGAGATTGATGATGCCGACAAAGTGGTTGAAGCAATTAAAGCGAAGAAAGGTGGAAAGGCTGTAGTTGTTGGTGGAGGTTACATTGGTCTTGAGCTTAGTGCAGCTTTGAGGATCAACGATTTTGATGTCACTATGGTTTTCCCTGAACCTTGGTGCAGTAAGTTCATTCATATCTTTTCGCAACGTAGTTATTGATGTATGCATTACTTTGTTTACACGTAAACAAAAACAACATTCACGCAGTGCCTAGGCTTTTCACCGCCGATATTGCTGCTTTCTATGAGACTTACTACACGAACAAGGGAGTGAAGATCATTAAAGGAACAGTGGCATCTGGTTTCACCGCTCACCCAAATGGAGAGGTAAACAGAATAAACATTACCTCTAATATCTTGCTTCCTAATATCTTGGTTTTAAGATAGTAAAACCAATCAGAATATAAACACTTTCTGGTTCAGTTTGGTTTATATAGTTGCTTAGTTTTCCCAAGTTGTCTCGGTGCAAATGTCTTACTTGTTCTGCTTCTCCAGGTGAATGAAGTACAACTCAAGGATGGGAGGTCACTGGAAGCCGACATTGTGATAGTTGGAGTTGGTGCAAAACCATTGACATCCTTATTCAAAGGACAGGTCGAGGAAGACAAAGGTGGAATTAAGGTATCTATATGCTTTGTGTGCCTCTCTTCTTCTTCTTCTTCTGAGTCGTATCTCTTAGCCGGTTAACTGTTCACACGCAGACCGATGCATTCTTCAAAACAAGTGTTCCTGATGTTTACGCTGTTGGTGACGTTGCCACTTTCCCCTTGAAAATGTATGGTGACATGAGAAGGGTCGAGCATGTTGACCATTCTCGCAAATCCGCAGAGCAAGCTGTTAAGGTAAATGATGAATACAATATGGCTACTACTGTTTCAGACGCCAACTCCTGCGTCTGCTTTTGCATACAAGTTCTGAAAACGCAAACGCTGAACATAAGAATCTCTTACTCAAGAACATAGTTGTATATCTGAAGAACCGTGTATGAAACTATATGCAGGCGATCAAAGCGGCTGAGGGAGGCGGAACAGTGGAGGAATATGACTATCTCCCATTCTTCTACTCGCGTTCCTTTGATCTCTCATGGCAGTTCTATGGAGACAACGTAGGAGACTCTGTCTTATTTGGAGACAGCAATCCATCAAACCCAAAACCAAAATTTGGAGCGTACTGGATCCAAGATGGTAAAGTGGTTGGAGCATTCATGGAAGGAGGTAGTGTTGATGAGAACAAAGCCTTGGCTAAAGTCGCCAAAGCTCGACCTGTTGCAGAGAGCCTTGACGATCTGACCAAACAAGGGATCTCCTTCGCCGCTAAGATTTGAGGAGAAGAGAGTAAATTTAATCCTTTTTATTTTCTTTCATGTCACGTTTAAAAATAATGTTTGGCAATGTCTTTGTCCGTACATTGGCTGAAACAGGTTGTGTGTTGTTACGCCTTTTTAAGATCCATAAGAGAGTATTTGTGTTGGTTTTCGAATCCATTTGTCATTATGTTGATGACTTTTAAAATTAACAGTTAGTGATTTTAAAGTTGCATGAGAGTTGATATATCTTGACAACTCTTCTAATTGTACAAGACAGATCTTATGTACAATGTTCCAAATGATTTGTTTCAACTTAAAGATAGCTTTGTTACAGCGTACAAATCATTATTTTGGATGATACATTATTATATTAATATAGTGATCTATTCGTCGTGGGCTTCTGTTGAAAAAAATCTTTGTATTCGATTCATATTCAAATTTGCTATCCACTGGGAGGAGAGCAGTCTCAAGGAGGTCTTGGAATGGTTTTACAAGACTTGTCTTTTCGGTCCGGATTGAGACTGGCTCTCTTAGTACGACATGCTGGGGAAGGTATTGTTCCTATCAGAACTCTACCTTTTTCACACGTGAGCGATCAATATGTCAAAGAAAAAAAATCATGGTTAGAGATTTTGTTTTTAATAACTTAATGAAGCGAACCAATTCCGTTGTAATCTAGGACGTTGTACTTTACAGCGAATTAATTGCTGCTCTGCTGCAACTACTCGCAACATGTTACTTATTTTTTGAAATAAGAAGAGACTGACCTGGTTGATGGAGTCTAGCCCCTGTGACACGAACTTGAAAGGATAGACATATAAGTATATGGAGAAAACTTAGAAGAAGGAAGGCTTTTGTTGTTTTCTTCATTATCAGAATTGTTTGGTTCCGATCTGTAAAATGTTGACCATATATATATATATTAATAATAGGTACTGGAAGTCAAGAAAAATAATAATATTAAACTGAAGTTAAGAAAAATCAAACGTATATTGGATAAATAAATTTGAATTCAAACTTCAAAGATTACTTGTTTTCTACACAACGCGGTTTTGTGCATCAGCCTGACTTCAAATATTTTATGATGCCATCAGGTATATAAATACCTTCTGAAGAATCAATTAAAAGACTTTACTCAAATTCACTTCTATAACCTAGATATAATATTAACTTTGATATTCAGTTTCATGTTTATTTGGATATAATATCTAAAACATCTGAATCAAAACTAAAATAACATAAATTTAAAACATGTAACTATTTAGTTCTATCAAAAAAAGAAGTTTCATAAATATTTTTTTTATAATACAATTTAAAAAAACTAGAATTTCACTCTAAAATAAGTATTTGAGTGTATTTTTGAAAAGTGGTAGCCAACTTACTATATTTTAATCAATTTCTCTCTCTTTTTTTAATGTACCTAGATGGTCCCATCCATTCTCAAATAAGACAATATACAAATATGAGCAAACTCAAAAATCAAGTTATGGTCTAGATAAAAATAAAATAAAATGTGTCAAATAAGTTGTTCATGTCTAAATAGATGTCCATATTTGAATATGCATGTTCAGATATACATTTTATGTTTGTACGATGATGAATGACTTTCTTTCAAATCAATTTTAAGTACATATATATCGGACCGAACAATGACCATGCGGTCTAATCAGGTTTTGCACGTGGTTTTTTTGAGCTTAGCGAATTTGAATAGGCGTATATGTCCGTGACCAGTCCCGTGTGTTTTGACGCAGAACACTGAACAGTCAGTTCAAAAAAAAAAACACTTATGAACAGTCCGTCAATTATACATCTTTAAACATGTAAACAACAACGAAGTATTATCAAGCTTTATATAAGATGAGATCGAAGATGTTTCAGATGTGTTGTCTAAATAGGTTAACACTGTCGTCCGATCAGGGCCAAGCTGATCAACCATTGGCTTCGGGGCCAACGAAGGATATTTTTGTTTTGGGGCCAACAATTTCCGAAGTTTCTTTCTAGTTCTAGTTCTGTTGGTGAAGTCTAGGAATATTGTAGTCAGAGGTTCTTGGTTCAAACAACATGGGGAGCACATACTAACATTTTTAATATTTTAATAGATTGTGGGCTAATTTTTAATTTTTGCTTATGGGCCCTAATTTGTGAGGCACGGACCTGCGTCCGATAGTGAAATTATGAAAATAATGGCAAATATATATAATTTTTTCGGAATACATCATAGGTTGTTTTTGAATCTGTAAAGGGATAAAAATAGTGTAAAACCAAACTTGAGAAAAATAGGAAACTCGACGTGGTCAACTGCTTTGCCCTTTAAACCATCAGCAAAGGAGCAAAAAAATCGTGTGGGATCAAAAGCCTTGTATGGTGGGTGACAAATCTATTCTATTAATTTTAGTGTATGATCAATTGATATTTGTTTGGTCAAACAATAACTATTTTTTCATATATAACTAAATAAATGAAATACAACAATAGCAGTTACCTAGCATTTTTATAGGAATCTTTAGTTAATTAAATAGAGTTTTATCCATTATATTTGCAATGGACGAAACCCACAACTTCCTTCAACTACTTTTCTGACTAGTAAATTTTATAGTTATATTTTTTTATCAAATAGTTAATATTGTTAGGAAATTATTTATAGGTTGACTTCATCATTATCTCTATTTCATAGTTATCCTTATTATCATAGGATAGTGTTTATCTATTTCTTATGACGGTCTATGTAACTTGTATATATACACACGAGATATGAATAAGAAAGACACATCCTTCCACAACACGTTATCATCACGACCGCCACCCTAGCTAAAAATCATAAACCCTAGCCCTCTCTCTAGAAACCGGCGCCGCCTCTCTCTCTCTCAAAGCCGCCGGATCTCTCTCTCTCCTCGTCGAAAGTACTCGGAGATTGGTGTCCCGTTCGCGGTCTTCTCTCCGTCTCACGGTGGTCCATTCAACCTACAAACAAAGCTAAAGGTAAAGATCTAAAACTGAGAACTTAGATCTAGATAAACTTAAATCTAAAAATTTGGTTTACCTTAGAACCTAACATTAAAGACTTAAAGCTACATGTACCAAACCATAATTGATAATGCCGTTTTTGTTTGATACTTGTAAAGTTTGATTACGTTTCATAACCACCTTATATACATGAAATTGCTATGCTCACTGGTTTGCTTAAAACCTAGAACTTGAACTTGCATAAACCGATTTCTACTTACCTTGTTTAATTGATATCCGAGTGCTTGATAGCCTGTTTAAGCTTTGTATTTTGTGAATACATGTTGCATCGAATCTGAAACTTAATAGTATCGTTGAACTTTAAACCGTAAAACCGGAGAACATGATTATTGTTTTCGTATAAATCGTATGTTTTGTTGATACATGTTAGCTTACACTTTGCTTGTTTAACCCATGAAACCGTTTTGATGCTTTTCGAACATTGACTATCACTGAACTTGAAAACCGAGAGCTTGTACACATGATCACCTGCATATTGAGCTTAACATTGATCACCATTGTTCACAATATGAAACGAGGCCTTGAAACCTCCTTGTGTGTTTGTAATGTGTTTCACGTACTGAGATCAATAGCTTATGTGCTCGGAACCTTGAAATCTCCTTGAAAGAGACCTTGAAACCTCTCGTTCGTAATGTAAATGTGAGCCTGATCTTGTCTTGTTTCTTGATCATCTTCTGCAACTTACCGCACTTGAACCTTAAACCTGTTTGTTTGTTTAAATCGAGAGCTTGCGTGTTTTACTCATGTTTGTTTGATCATATCTCATACGACCTCGTTATGTTTATGTGTTCGTTATGTTCTAGATTAGAATCATATGTTCTAGGACTGATATTTACTAGAACCGTTATCACATACATGAACTCATTTTTTTAGAACCGTAAGGATGTTAATCGCTTGCTTGTATTGAAACTGAACTTGATCACCATTGTTTGCATGTTGAACTAGAAACTGAGTTTAATAATGTTGCTGATAGAACCAGAGAAGCTTGCATAGAACTTGATTAACTTGTATCTAAACTTGATTTTAAGCTTAGAACCATTAGCTTGAAACTGAACCAAGAACTCATCATACCCGTCTTTGATCTTGGACTAGAACTGATACTTGCTAGAACTTGAAACCGGTACCATGAGACTATGTGCTTGTTTTGATTAGTAGCTCACGTTTTTTAAGGAGTATCGATGCTTATGAAGAACTAGTAACTTGTAACTTGATTATCACGTTATCACCTTGAACCTAAAGACCACATTGAAAAACCCGTATTGCTTGATCTTAATACATCACCATGAACATCTTGCTTATAGAGAAACCGCTTGAAGCTTGATTGATTTTGTGTGCTGTTAAATCCGTGAGCTTGAATGTGAATTTAACCACTATGAACTTTGAACGGTGAATCTCATGTACTTAAACCCGATCAAGCCTTGAACCGTAAATGATTGATTGAAGTTGATACTACTGGAGTTGTTTCGATGTTTTAAGAATGCAAAACAAACCTTAGAGGCCTTGAAACCTCCCATATTGTCGCGACTTGCTTCTGTTCACATTTGATAAAAGATCGAGTATGTTCACATATTGTTTGGCTCGTCATATGTTCGCATATTGTTGTTTGTCCAAAACCATGTTTGCTAGCTTGTTAGAGATCGAACAACTAAAGGCCTTGAAACCTATCTTTCTCGCATTCTCTTATTATGTCAATACGTTATCTTAAAGAAACCACTTTGATACACCGCATTGCTCGTTGATTCATTGATTAGATCACTACTCGTTTTACGTGAATTGTATGATAATTACTAAAACTGTAATGCCATGTTGCTCGCTTGTATGCCTTGCTAAGAGTTTGAAACCGAGAGGCCTTGAAACCCTTTTCTTTCACATGATTGTTCACCTCTCTTTCTCGTATGTTTCTATGAAAATGTTATATGCTTGCCTAAAAAGAAACCGTTTCAATACCTGCATATATACATACTTACTAAGGACCAAAAACCGAACCTTACTTGTTTAAGAAGAAACCTCTTTCGATACATGCATAATCACTACGTGTCAAAACTGCATTATTCATTGCTTCTTGAAATCTCATGCATGATTGATTGCTTCACCCGTAATGTTCTCCGTGACTTGCATGTCCTATTATTAGTTGTTCTCAAGATACATATGAGAGTGTATATAGACTATGTTTGATTTTATGAAAAAACCTATATATATATAATAATGATAAATATAGAATCATTTATATATATATATATAGTATTTATATAAATAATAATAATAAAATTATTATATAGAATCTAAAAGTATGAGTCTATTAATAATTTCAGAAGTGGAAATTTGACCTCACGGAATATACTGACCTAAC